>VWYK01109322.1:40595-87953 GCA_013399775.1 Semnornis frantzii
GCCCGCTGCGGAGCCTTCCCGGCCGTGGCCCCGCTGCCGCCCGCTGCCGAGCAGTCCCGGCCGTGCCCCCGCTGCCGCCACCCTCGCTACCTGAGCTGCGGGCGCCATCTGCTGTTCCGCCGCCGCGCTGCAGCGCCCGGCCCGTGGCGCCCCGGCAGGCTCTGTGGGGTTGTTAGCTGAGGCAAGGTGTGGGAGGAAGCCCTCTCGTGACAGAGCCGCGGCCCGGGCCTGGCGTCTGCCCTGGCTCAGCGCGGGGCTGCCTCGTCCGGCGGACCCGAAGGAAGGAGACCCGCACCGGCCCCTCAAAATCCTTTCTGCCCGCGTTACGTGCCGCCGGCGTGTGGACAGCGCCGTGACTTGAACATGGGGGTGCCGCTTGAGGCTGGCAGAGCACCATCAGGCTCCTCCACGCCTTCTATCTTTTCACAGAAGAGTTTGGCTGGAAGGGGTCTCTAAAGGTCATCCAGCACAAGCCCGCTGCCGGGACGTGCTCCACTACAGTGATCAGGCTGCCCAGAGCTCCATCCAGCCTGCCTTGCGATGGGGAATCTACCACTTCGCTAGGCACTGGAGCACAGCCTGGTGAGGAGAGGCTGAGGGACCTGAGGCTGCTCAGCCTGGAGGAGACTGAGAAGGGATCTAATCAATGTTTATAAATCTCTGAGGGCTGGGGGTCAGGAGTGGGGGACAGGCTCTGCTCACTGCTTCCTGGGATAGGACGAGGAGCAATGGATGGAAGCTGCAGCACAGGAGGTTCCAGCTCAACACAAGGGGGAGCTTTACTCTAAGGGTCCCAGAGCAGTGGCACAGGCTGCCCAGAGAGGTTGTGGAGTCTCCTACTCTGGAGCTTTTCAAGGCCTGTCTGGATGTGTTCCTGTGTGCCCTGAGCTGGATTGTCTGGTCCTGCTTTGGCAGGAGGGTTGGCCTGGATGATCTCTTTGGGTCCCTTCCAACCCCTGACATCCTGGGAGCCTGTGATCCTCTCTCAGCCTGTCCTCATAGCTGAGTGTCCCCTCCTCTCTCAGCCTGTCCCCACAGGTGGGGGTCCCTTCCTCTCTCAGCCTGTCCCCACAGCACAGCCCTCGGATCATTTCTTTGGTGGCTGCTGAACTGACTCTGGCAGGTCCATGTCTTTCCTGTGCTGTGTAGGACTGTGAAAGGAGCACCTGGCTGAAGTGAGGTGAAAATGAGCTCTGATGTTCTGTTAGTCCTGCAACTGATTTGAGGCCTAAACTGAGGCAGAATCTGGCTGAAAGCGAGCACAGATTTCCTGGGTTTCCTTCAGTGGATAAAGCCTGAATCACCATAAACAGCACCAGTGATCAGTTAGAGGCAGCTGGAACCAGCCAGTGGAATAGGCCAGGAAAAAGGCAAACCCTACCCACCTTTTGCTATGCTTTTTCTTTGCTGTTTCTGTGCTAATAGGAGTCAGACAGATCCCAAGCTGATGTAACTCATCAACTTGACATCCTTCATTTCCCCTCTCTCCAACACCCTAGCCACAGACTGCTGTCCTCCCTTTCCAAGCAAATGTTGAGCCACTTCAAGTAAAGACTGATTTATTCTGCACTGTTCTGGGGACAATCAAGTGATGCTGGACAAATCATTATCACCACTGTAGTCAAAGAGCAGGCCTGGGCTGCTATGAGTGGGGACCAAAGAGAGGGCCCAAGACCAGCAGAGAAGTTTCTCTGATGATCCTTCTTTGGTAATGTAAATGCTGTTGCCTCTCACTGCTCTGTGCTTTGCTCACACAGAGAGCAGCCAGGATACAGGCCTGTGGGGTTTAGAGAAAGGAAATGAGGCTAAAGAGGATGTGTGCTGGGTTAGAAAATATTTATTCCTCTGTACCTGTATTGATTACCTTTAGGTATGAATAGCAATGGCATTCTTACCCTCCAAATGCTCCTTCTGGTCAATAGCAAAATTAAATTGTACACCAACAAATCCACAGCTATCCAGGAGGGAAATGAGCTCAGTATGTAACAGAGGAGAGCATTCTGTCAAAAAGGGAGAGTGTATAAAGCAGCCTGCTTGTAAGAATTATTGATAAAAGAATTACATGTTTATAGCATCCAATTCTGTACCTTGAAGCATTTTATGTGCCCAGTCCTCAGCCATAACTGCAACCTTTGCAGTAACTGTTTGCTGAAGAAAATTGATTTTAAAATCTGATTCATCTACAAATTACTAATATTTTCAGCACTAAAATATCAATCCAGAGTCTGTAGCACAGATTAGGGCTCTTCTGGGGTAGGTGCCGTGTGTGCAGGAGTGTTGTCCCCTCGAATCATCATCCAGCAGCTGGCTCTCTGAACCTCAGAGCTCAGCAAGGTCCATCAGTGTGTATTTGTGTGTGTGGTGCTGAATGGCTGCACTAAAGCTGACACCTGAGATAAAAGCATTGCTTTACTGGAGCCTACACGAGCTCTCAAGCATTGAAAGGTGCCTTTAAAAAGAAAGAAAAAGCTACCATCCACACATGAAGTTTCAAACTCACTCAAAACCCAAGCCTGGCTGCTGCAGCAGCCACCATGGACTCCCTGAATTCCTCCGAAGTGCAGAGGGAGCCAGGAGAGCAGTGGAGTGCCATTCACAGGCACTTCCTGGCCTCTGTTAGTGCCAACCCAAAGCTGAGGCTGAAGAGAGCAGCACAGGTTTGCAGAGGTCTGACAGGATGCAAGCACCTGAGTTTGGGCAACAAGACAAATGCTCATGGGGTGCAGTGAGCAGGACCCTGCTCTCCCTGTTGGGTGACATGTTAGCTGGGGCCATAGGAGGTTAGAACTAAAGAGCAAATGGCCCAAGAGGTACAAGAAAAAATGCACTGGGACCTAAAAAAACCTGCCACTATTTGTAAATATTTAAGTTATACACAGAAGCAGCAGGAAAAGAAGTATTCTTTTCCTCATGCGATGGTATATGGTGAATGGCCATGGGAAAAAACGAGAGGTGAAAAGCAGCATTACACAGGAAGAGTGTGGCAGGGGGAGGAAATGCTCCTCCAAGAACAAGGTTTAGCTTCCTCTCGATCTCAGCATGAACCAGTGGGCAAAATGAACACAACTGCATGTCAAAGTCAAGCGTCCTCTTGCCACAGGTCGCCTCCACAGGGTGGAGAAAACGAGGCTTTTGGGAAGAGCAAAGCACAAAGCAGAGCCAAGTGATGTGGGGAGAACAGCATGTGCTGAGCCACTGCATCTGAACTTGAAACTCAGTGGGCACAGAGCTCTGGAGCGTGCCCTGGAGCTGTGCCTTATCCGCTCCTTGCACGGCCGCAGCAGAGGCTGGGCAATATGATGACAGGATGAGGGGCAATGGCTTTAAACTGGCAGAGGGGAGATTCAAACTGGATGTTAGGAAAGAGGTCTTTGCAGTGAGGGTGGTGAGACACTGGTACAGGCTGCCCAGGGAGGTTGTGGAGCACAGAATCACCCAACGTGATCACATTAGGTGATTCTGTGCTCCATGACTTCCCTGGAGGTGTTCAAGACCAGGTTGGATGAGTCCTTGAGTGACCTGTTCTAGTGGGAGGTAGGAGGTTGGGACTGAATGAGCTTTGTGGTCCCTTCCATCCTAAACCATCCTATGATTCTAATGTGCACAAAGAGCACACCACAAAGGCAGGCAGCCACCATCTGGATGTGCCAGAGTACCTGCATTGTGTGCCCCTGCATCTCCAAAACACAGCAAGGGCAAGCATCAAGCAAAGCAGACAAGCTGCTCTTGACTCCAAGCCAAAGGCCACAGCAATCAAGGGAAGTCCACAGGCAGCACTCACAGCTTCAGTGAATCCACAGCTCAGTCTAAGAAGGACACAGCACAGACAGCAGAGCAAAGGGTGTCTCACAGCATCCTTTCACCGTTGGAAGAACCAGCTGGCAGCACGCTGCTCTGTGCTGGAGGCAGTAACACCACACAATGGCCAAACAGCCACAGTGCCACCAGCTTGCATGGCATTTGATTGTCTTCAAGTCTCAGCTTCTGAAGCATTCTGTGATTATGTGCATAGCCCAATTTCATTCTGTGTTTGGGTTCCTATCCTCCATGTAGCTGCAGAGAAAAGCTCAAAAGCCATGCACGCTGAAGGGCCAAATTCCAACACAAGCCTATAATGTATCCACACTTGTATATACATGGGGATGTGTAGGTATTATGATCCTGCTTCATGGCTTCACACAGATCTTTTAGAACTCAGGAGCTTGGCAATACTTTGATCATCAATGGCCAGGCTTGGTCTCTGGGCAGAAAAACATAGTGCTGAAGACTGAGGGCCACAAAGGTGAGCCAAGGGCTGGAGCAGCTCTGCTGTGAGCACAGGCTGAGGGAGCTGGGGCTGTGCAGCCTGGAGAAAACCCCAGGGGGACCTTAGGGCTGCCTGCCAGTGCCTGAAGGGATCCTGCAGGAAGGCTGCAGAGAGACTTTTGCTGAGGGTGTCTAGAGGCAGGCCAAGAGGGAATGGGTCGGAGCTGAGGCAGAGCAGGGTTAGATTGGAGCTGAGGAAGAAGTTCTTGAGGGTGAGGGTGGTGAGAGCCTGGCACAGGCGGCCTAAGGAGGCTGTGGCTGCCTCTTGCCTGGGGGTGTTGAAGGCCAGGCTGGATGAGACCTTGAGCAGCTGAGTCTAGCTGAGAGGTGTCCCTGCCTGTAGCATCTCTGGGGTCCCTTCCAACCAAAGCCACTCTGTGAGACTCTGATTAAAGTACTACCAACCAATTTCCTCAGCTGCTCAAATTCCACTGAGTTACATAAATCAGCAGCTGGGTCAGGAACTAAAACCTGGAATCAGGGAAAAGATCAGATTCTGGGAATGCAGAGCTTTCAGCTTGCTTCACACCCCCCATCTCTGTTAGGAGATGTGCCAGGCTGTCTTTTGCAGCACTCCCAGGAAGAACATCTAAGCTGCTTTGCCTGATACTTAAAGTGGCACTTGGGAACATTTGGCTGCAGTCCCACGGCTACGCTGCTGAAGTGCAGTTTGTAAGACAGGCCTAGCTTGAAGGGAGAGCAGCAAGAGCCACACAAGAGGAATGGAAGAAGATGTGAGCCAGCAGAGGCAGGAAGAATCCCCAGTGCCTGAGTGTGCAGAGAAGGGTACCGAGCACACTGGTGTCAGCATGGGCAAGTCCTCAAGCTGAGCATGGTGGAATGGAAGACAGAGCTTGGGAGTAAGAGAGTGGAAGCACAGCATGTGGCCAAGGGTCTTACAGCATGAGAAATCCTTTTTGTCACCTGAGCAAAGGCCACTGCTGGCAACTTAGATGACAAAAAGGAAGTTGCAATATTACTACATGTTAGAAAAGACAGGTTCTAGTGCTATTGAAAGGATCATGGTGTGGGCTGAGAAGACCCACAGCTGTGTAACCTCCAGGTATCCAGCTGCTGAGCAAGTCCAGCTGTGTGTCCGAGGGTGGGGCAAATTTTCCCAGATGTTGTCACTTTAAGTGTGGCTTTTGGCATCACTGCAGCATGGTTTTGCTTTTAAAAGGGCCCTAGGAATATCACATCAGCCTTCCTAATGAGAGAACCAGGGAACACAGGGCTGCCAGGGACATGCTGGGGCTAGTCCAGCCCTCTGCCCTAAGGCAGGATCAATTATACCCAAATCATTCCTGACAGATGTTTGTTGAACCTGTTCTTAAGAGTGCCTGCCGATGAAGATGCCACAACCTCCCCAGGCAATCTGTTTCAGTACCTGAGCACTGTTACACTAGAAAGCTGGTCCTAATGTCTTCCTTAAATCACCTTTCCCACAATTTAAATCCATTCCTCCTCTTTGTATTCCCAGTGGGCACAGAGAACAATTTCTTGCTTTCCTCTCTGCAGCAGGCTTTACATATCTGAAGAGCAGTATCACATCCTCTGCATCCCCTTTCACCAGACACATAGCTACAACCTGTCCTCCCAGGTCATGTTTCCCAGGCTTCTGATCAATACTTCTGCTTTCTGCTGGACTTGTCTACATCTGTGCTGTTTGAAGTGCAGTGCACAGAAGCAGAGACACGACTGCAGCTAAGGTCTGAAGCAGAGGGTAAGCAGGCTGAGATTGCTTCACAGCTCCTCTCCATGACACAGTATTTATGGAGAGGGGATTGCCCTTAGCTTTCCTCACACCAAAGCCTGTGCTCACTTCTTCATTCCCAGCGCTTACAGCTCCCTCCCTGCAGGACGAGCACCGAGCCAGCCCCTGCCATTGTTGTTGGCTATGAGAATTTGCTGCCAAGATCTTGGGAGTGCCCAAAACTTAGATTCTTTGAATTTAAACCTATTTGCCCCAGACTATCTAGTGCAGAGCTCAGGTGCCTCTCAGTGTCATTTCACTGGGAGCAAAGCTGTAACATCAGCAATCAGCTCAAACTGCCACTCAGTACAGAGCAGTTCAGCAACAGCTCTGCCTATGTTCAGCAGATACCACCTGCAATGAGCTGAAAGACAGTGACTTTGGTTTAGAAGAACATGGACCTGACAAAGCAAGTCCAGAGGGCCACAAAAATGGTCAGGGGGCTGGAGCAGCTCAGCTGTGAGGGCAGGCTGAGGGAGTTGGGGGTGTGCAGCCTGCAGAAGAGAAGGTTTCAACAAGACCTAACAGCAGCCTGCCAGTACCTGGAGGGACTATGAGAAAGCTGCAGAGGAACTGTTTGCAAAGGGCTGCAGAGACAGGATGAGGGCAATGGTTTGAAATGAGAGCAGAGCAGGTTTAGGGTGGATGTGAGGAACAAGTTCTGCACTAGGAGAGTGCCGGAACACCACAACAGGTTGCCCAGGGAGCTGTCTGAAGCCCCATCCCTGGAGATACTCAATGTCAGGCTGGACAAGGTTCTGCACAACCTGCTCTAGTGGAGGATGTCCCTGCTGAGTGCAGGGGGTTGGGCTGGGTGACCTTTGTGGGTCCCTTCCCACCCAACCCATTCTGTGATCTCTGCTCTCCGGATCGCAGGCACGGCAGAGGAGA
This sequence comes from Semnornis frantzii, assembly GCA_013399775.1. Lineage (NCBI taxonomy): Eukaryota > Metazoa > Chordata > Aves > Piciformes > Ramphastidae > Semnornis > Semnornis frantzii. The sequence goes on from VWYK01109322.1 coordinate 47,545, forward strand.
GAGGAGGAGACTCTGGCACCTGAGTTCTTGGTTTCAACTTAGCAGGGCAGAATAAAGCAGCCTAGATGCCAGGGCTCTGTGTGCATCATGTTCACTGCCACAGCAGCCCTTCCTTGGCTTTAAACCAGAAGCTGTCACTGATTTCACAAGGACACATCAGATCTCTGATACTTCAGATGCTCCCCTTCTAATTTACAACCAGTTTGTGTTCTCAGGACAGCAGAATTCCACATCTGGCCAATTACACACTGGTGTAAAAATAGCTCTGCAAACATCCCTGCATTTTCATCAGCCTCCTCCTCAGCCCAGAGCTGCACCAAGGCCTTTTGCTTTTACTTTTACTAAAAGCAGTTTCAGGAGTCTTTTTTTTTTTTTTTTTTTAATCTCTGCCTTCTCTGGCAAAGATTAAACCAATCATCCATGGCACTGAATCTAACACAAGCTGAAATTAAAGTGCAAGTGGAGAGAAACCATGTTTGAGTGAGTTCCTTTACTCTAAATTAGGCCTGGTCAGAGAAGTTCTGGAGTCTCGTTCTTGGGAGACTTTCCAAACCCACCTGGATGCATTCCTGTGTGGCCTGCCCTGGGTGATCCTGCCCTAGCAGGGAGGTCAGACTGGATCACAGGCTCCCAGGATGTCAGGGGTTGGAAGGGACCCAAAGAGATCATCCAGGCCAACCCTCCTGCCAGAGCAGGACCAGACAATCCAGCTCAGGGCACACAGAACACATCCAGACAGGCCTGGAAAGGCTCCAGAGAAGGAGACTCCACAGCCTCTCTGGGCAGCCTGTGCCAGGGCTCTGGGACCCTTAGAGTAAAGTTCCCCCTTGTGTTGAGCTGGAACCTCCTGTGCTGCAGCTTCCATCCATTGCTCCTTGTCCTATCCCAGGCAGCAGTGAGCAGAGCCTGTCTCCCCCTCCTGACCCCCAGCCCTCAAAGATTTATAAACATTGATTAAATCCTGTCTCAGACTTCTCTTCTCCAGACTAAGCAGCTCCAGGTCCCTCAGCCTCTCCTCATCAGGCAGTGCTCAGTCCCCTCATCATCCTCATGACGCTCCACTGGACCTTTTCCAGCAGATCCCTGTCCCTGGGTGATCTCTGTAGGTCCCTTCCAAGCCCTGATAGTCAGTGATTCTGAGGTCACACATTACCCCTGCAGACTGCTTTGGGTTTGCTGAGCTCTTGGCTGCTGCCAGTTAACCCAAGTCCAGAGCACACTTGTTCTGTGCTGAAGCCTCATCTGCAAGGCCCTGCTTGCAAAGGCAAAGCACTCAGCACGTCCCTAGAATCACTCTTCACTGCTTCGTCTTGGGGACCCAAAGTCAGCAGCTGCTGAAGCCTTTTTCTTAGCAGTGACACTTTACACTCTCCTGATGACATTCCCCAGGCTGTCACTCACTCCTCACCTTGCAGGGATGTTTTCAGCCTCTCTCCATCCCTGCTTGTCTCCCACAGAACCCTCCGAGTTTCACTCTTCCTCCTGTGCTGTTTTAGCTCGGAGGTATACAAACCATCTGTGCCTCTAATACAATGTTCTTAAATAGCCTGCAGGCAGATCTCGATGGTTTTTAAGTGCTTCTCTTTGCCCTTCAGCCTGCTGTTAACCATCTTCCTCACAGGTCTATAATCTGCCCTTTCAAGGTTGGTTGTTCCTGTGCAGTCCCTCCGGGAGCAGCTCTTTGATGGTATCAAAAGCAGAAGCGTGCAGTGATCACCGGTACCCCACCGAGCCTTCACACCTCCCCCCTCATATATTCTGCCTATTATCTCCCTCTTGCCCATGGCCTTAGCTAATCAGGCATTGCACTGAGGGCTGTCACAGGACTCAAGGATAAGGAATCCTTTGCCATATGGATTGGAATGGCACCAAAGCCACTTTACATCTCCTGATGGAGGGAAAACTGCTTCTGCCAGCTGTTGGCTTCAGCTCCAATGAGAAATAAGAAGCAGTAGCAGGATAAACATTGTAAAATTCCATCTTCTGTCATTTTCCTGACTGGTCCCATCCATTTTTCCCAGGAGAAAGTTCCTTCTCAGGGGCTTGCTCAAGAGATTTTATCTGAGGAACTCTACAGGAGGCTGCACTCAGTCACTTAAAGCCCTGTGGTGCTTCACCCCTGGTTTTAATGCTGCCCTTGTCACTGTTACCTCTGGAATGCTGCCAGGGAAATGGGGTGGAAGGGAGGGGTCTACAGCATGAAAATCACATTCTAGGCTGCATCAGAAGCACCGTGGGCAGATGGAGAGAGGAGATGCTGCCACTTTGCTCTGCTGAGACCTCACCTGCAGTACTGTGTCCAGCTCTGGGGCCTGCAATACAGGAAGGACATGGACCTGGTGGAGTCAGTCCAGAGGAGATCACAAAAATGGTCAGGGGGCTGGAGCAGCTCTGCTGTGAGGGCAGGCTGAGGGAGTTGGGGGTGTGCAGCCTGCAGAAGAGAAGGTTTCAACAAGACCTAACAGCAGCCTGCCAGTACCTGGAGGGACTATGAGAAAGCTGCAGAGGAACTGTTTGCAAAGGGCTGCAGAGACAGGATGAGGGCAATGGTTTGAAATGAGAGTAGAACAGGTTTAGGTTGGATATGAGGAACAAGTTCTGCACCATGAGGCTGCTGCAACAGGTTGCCCAGGGAAATGGTTGAGGCCCCATCCCTGGAGATGTTCAAGGTCAGGCTGGACAAGGCTGTGAGCAACCTGCTCTAGTGGAGGATGTCCCTGCTGGGTGCAGGGGGTTGCACTGGATGAGCTCTGGAGGTCACTTCCAACCCAACCCCTTCTCTGAGTCTATGAACTACCTCTTTGCTACCCTGCTGTAGGAACCAAGGGGTGACACTGAGGAGGCAGCTGCTAACTCCAGCCCTCCTGCTGGCTGCATGCACAGGGGATTGATTTATGGCATCCTGCCACAGCAGAGGGCTGTAGGCTGTTAAGCAGCTGCAATGAACAAACCCTTGTTGAGACTGCATATCCCAGCTCCTGTACTGTACCAAAGATACTGACCTGTCTTCAGGGATGCCTCCTGCCCTTGAGACCACAGTTGGCTCTCTGCAGCCCACTGAAGTAGGACTTTGTTACACCCTACAGCACAGGGGAGACAAGCAGCTGACACCATGGCACCACTGCTTCCTGCTGCACTAGAAATCTGCAGGTTCCTACCTGCATTATGGGCTGAAGCACTGTGAAAAAAAAGACATATAAGTCCTGTGATCAAACTTAGAGAGCCTGTAATTAAAGCAGCTAAATACAGGCTCCTTGTGCTCAGGCTGCAAAACACAGCCTTTGAGCCTCCACATGATACTTCCTGGGAAACAATCAGAACTCCTGGCTCAGGCCCTCCTGATCAGGCCAGTGATATGGGCATTGGCAGTACAACACACTGGGTTTTATTTATGAAAAATTAACCTCATCAGCCAGGCTAGAAATACAACCAACAGGAGGAACTCCTGGGCCACCTGCCCACACATGCTCCTCTGTCCCATGCCTTTGCAATTTCTCTCTCATAATGCAGCATTCTTGAGGATTCACCTTGATTCCCACCGTTCAGAGAAGGATCCTGTTTCTTCAAAAGAGCTGCTCCTGATGGCATCCAGCACCCTTGGCAAGCAAAAGCCTCTACTGCGAGCATCCACAACAACAAAAGAATAAAAAGCCTCCTCTGCAAGCATCCAGTGCTGCAGTGCCACTGCACTTCACCAGCTCTGTTCCAGATTACTGCTCAGCTAAGCACCACCATTGAGAAATGTTTTGGAGTCTTACAGGTAAACATAAAAGATTTTATTGATGAAAACTGCACAAGATTCCCACATGAAGTAACAGGCCACAGCTGGCCAAGATTCCCAGATTAGGTGAGGAGCCTCAGCCACTTCCACTTGGCTCCTCCACAGTGATTTTCTCACTTAGTGGAGCAAGAACCACAAGAAAAAAAACCCCACACAGATTCCCCACTACAGGAAGGGAAAAGGCCTGGGGATGGGGGCAGGCAAGAGAGAAAAACAGGAAAATTGTCCACTCCAGTCTCAGCTCCACATTCCATATCCTCACTTTGGCTTCCCCTTCATTAGGAGGTTCTGGAGACTTTTCCATGGCCCATTGCTTCAGACAGGTGAGTGCTTAAGACAGTGTCACAGTGCTAAACGAGCAATTGCTCTCTGCAGCCCCAGGTGTCATGGGGAGTTGGTGGTGCTGTGTTTTCCTGCAGTGTCACAGTAAGAACACTGAATTTTCACATGGCTGCCTGACTAAAATGCTTCTGTGCATCACTGTCACCTCTCTAGGGATTCAGGTAGTTACTGCTAGGTGAGCTGGGAGGTGCAATGAATACAAAAGTCTCTCCTGGTCAAAGCACTACATACAGATCACAGTTAGAATGAAGGAAACTGGGTTTCCACCTGTACCTTTCTGCTGCACTGCCTGAAGAACTCCACACTTTGCATGATCACAGACGCATCAGAGAATGGCTCAGGTTGGCAGGGAACTCAGAGGTCTTCTCCAACCTCCCCACCATGGGCAGGGACAGCTCTCAACTAGACTCAGCTGCTCAAGGCCTCATCCAGCCTGGCCTTCAACCCTCCCAGGCAGGAGGCAGCCACAGCCTCCCTGGGCAGCCTATTCCAGTCTCTCACCACCCTCCTACTGAAGAACTTCTTCCTCAGCTCCAGTCTAACCCTGCACCTCTCTGGCAATTCTAGTATCAGACCAGTGCCAGAAACAGGCTTTAATATCCTTTTTTTTGGTCTGGGGTTAGTTTTTTGAAAGGATTAACTTTCCAAATGAGGATGACATGCACTCACAGCATTAGTGTGACATGCAGGCTTGCACTGCAGGAAGCTGCTATGTACAGGCAGGCAGCAGTCGTAAGAGGCTTCATTCATATCCCATTTTCTGTACTGAAATTGTCATTAAGATGTCTTTATGCCACTTAAAGAACATAGGATTGTTTAATACCAGATGAACAAAGCAAACCCAGCTGCTTCATACAGCAGCTTTCTAATGTCTCCTCAATGAAGCTTTACAGCTGGAATGATTTGGAGTGTCCTGAAACAGAACTGGTTTCCTTGCCTCCCAGCCTCAGGCCTGGCTGCAGCACACATCAGCCCTCCAGATCATTTCAGGGTCACCAGGCCCATTTCCAGTACCCATCAGCTTGTAGTGTTACTTTGAATTTCCATTTCCAATGTAGAGAAATGCTCACTTTCAGTGTCCTGAGCATGGGGAACAGAACACTTCAAACCTTTGTATCACAAGCTATGATGTTTCTGGACTTCCAACTTGCTGTTTCCAATTTCCTACTTGAAGAAAACCAGAAGAATGCTTTTCCACAGCTTAAAGATTAAACCTGTGGTTGTTGTTTTCAGTAAGTTGTTTGAAATTCCAGATAATTCTGAACACAGAGCTAGCCAGCTGGACCAAACAGACTTTAAAAGAACAAACCAAACCCACCAGCAAACCACCACTGTGCTAACCAAAGGGCAGAGTCTCCAGGGGCTTAGGCATCTTTCTTTTGCATCAGTTGATACCATCCAGGACAGCCCAAATTCTCTAACTTATTGCACAATCAGTTCCAATGAATGTGAAGCTTCTTGGGCTGCACTCACCAAAGGCAGGGTTAAGACTATAGATTTCTGGCAACTGCAAGGGCTCTGCAAAGGGCTGCTCTGCCAAACCACACAGGCAAAAGTTGTTCAGACTTGGGTTTGAGAGAGCAGTCAGTCTCTGCTGTGCAGGAATGAAGACCCTCTCTACTGAATGGCCAAGTCAACAGTAAGAGATAAAAGCCACCCAACTGTCCACTAAGGCACATAAAGAAGAGAGGAAACATATTTTTAGTGATGGAAAACATCTTAAATACTGAAAATTAAAAAAAACCACAAAACCCAATGTTTTGAAAATGTCTATAAGCTGGATACATAAACATGCATTTTGCTACTGGCTTCTGACCTCAAGTAGCTTCCACACATGGCTGCCTTCTCTGTTAAAACAAAGACACCAGAGCCTCTTTGTCCAGTTCCTTAGCATTTCCTAGGCCCACACTGTGCTTCTCTAGCTGGACTACAACAAAGTAAGAGAAGACTCAAGACACCCTGCCTTGGTGTCTTGGAAAATCCTCAATCTTACTCAGCTGCCTAGAAGGGCAAGTAAAATATAAACAAATACAGCTCCTAATCATCATTTTCCTCATCATCAAATGAGAGAAGACTGCTATTTTTAATTTGCTTAGCTGTACTCTGAGGAGTAGCTGCTTCTCTCTTAGCTTTCTTTGCCTCTTTCATCTTCTTACTTGAACTTACATTGAAGTCCAAAGACTTCTCTGATAACCTTTTGGCTGGTTTCCTGAACATAATTTTTCCATCAGCAGGCTCTGGTTCTGGTTCAGCATCTGTAAGCAAAAGAGTAAAATCAGGATGTCTGCACTCACACAGAGACCTTCACCTTCTGCACATCTGCTGATCTACAGGTATCGGTGTGCCAGAGCCCAGGTGAAGTAGAGAAGCAGTAGAAAAATCAATTCCACAGACTGCAGTGAGTGCTGGGATAAAGGATCTTGCAGTAATTGCCTTCTTTTGTGCAAACTTCATTTTCCTCAGATCATTTTTCCTTGTCTCTGACCCAACATTAACAATTCATAAAATGCTGCATTTAAAAAGTCAAGCAAACCAGGTGGTATTTGGAGGCAGGATGATGCACAGAAGCACAGAACTACACTATAAAAAGCCAGAGAGCTTAAATGTGCACTCGAGGACTTCAGACTGGGAATCACAACTGCTGAAAAATCTAAAGCAACTAATCAAACGTTAATAATTAAAGATAGAACACTGAACGAATTCCAAACTCCCTTTTACGGGTTCTGCCTCAAAGTAAGAAATCAGAAGTTCGGAATTCACCTGATTTGTTTGACTTTGAGGCCTCTTTGATTTGCTGTTTAATTTTCATTACTTCTTCAGCAGTCAAGTCGCCTTTTTTCAGCGTCACCACCTGAGGCTGCTCATCTTCTTTGTCACTGCCGTTCTCACTGTCATCATCTGCAAGTGGCAGCTGTTCTCTCTGGACAGGAGAGAAATAAAAGCAGCTGCGCTCAATACACCAAACCGCAGCCACTACAGGAGGGTTGTTCTCTCGAGTTCACTTTTGCAGCACGGTTAGTGACCAGCCCGCGGCTGGGGAGGGCCGCGCTGCCCGACCACGGGGGCCAGGCCGTTACCTTGGTTTCCACGGTGGGCCCCTCCCGATAGCCGACCTGCTGCTTGAAGCGGCTGAGAAAGGCAGGCTCGGCAGGCCGCACGTAGGAGACCTGGTTCCTCTTGCTCATGGCGGCCGCCGCCCGCCGCGCTCTCGCCTCCGCGGCTACTTCCGGGCCAGCCGGACGGCGGCTCTAGTGGGACAGAATTAGTACCCCCGTCCGCCTGCCGTAACGCCCTCCATCACGTGAGCGGCGAAGGGCAGGCAGAGCCGCATGGCCACGCCCAGGCTGGCTTCGAGCGGGAGGAGGAGCCGCGCTGCCCGCCCCTCTTAGCGCCAAATTCAAACGGTCCGCCATTTTGTAAGGCTGGCCAGGGACGCGCGGGGGGCGGCAGGCTCCTGTCCATCATGGCTTCTGGCGTGAGAGGTGAGGGGAGCGGTACGGCCCCGAGGCTGTGCGGCGGCTGCGGGGCGCTCACCCCTGTGCGGGGGGCGGCTGGGCGAAGGGGAGGCTGCGCTGCAGGCAGCGCCCCAGGCCGGGCGAATGACGGTTCTGCCCTGTGAGGCCGGCGGCCTCCGGTGGGATATCACCCGGTGAAAGCAACCTCCACAAAGAGAGGCCGAGGTTCCGGGGCTGCGGTCTCGGGTGTGTCCCTGGGGGTGCCGGAGAAGGACGGTGGGGTCGGAGCGGTCCTTCCAGGAGCGCCTCTTGCGATCGATGGGGGTAAGCAACCTTCCCAGCGGAGCCTGGGCGCAAGCCTCGCAGCCTGCCGGCCCTCGCCAGCTCTTCCGCCGTGTTTGCATCCGCTTTCGGTTAGCTGCAGCAAGAGCAGCGAGGCCAGCAGGGCAAGGGAGGGGATTCTGCCCCTTGGCTCTGCTCTCCTCAGACCCCACCTGGAGTCCTGTGTGCAGTTCTGGAGCCCCCAGCACAGGAAGGACATGGAACTGTTGGAGCAGGTCCAGAGGAGACCACAAAGATGCTCAGAGGGCTGCAGCAGCTCTGCTGTGAGGACAGAGTGAGAGAGTTGGGGCTCTGCTGCCTGGAGAAGAGAAGGCTTCCAGGNTTCCTTCTGCATTGAAGAATGAAACCCGAATTAAACCCCAGGGAGTTTCTAAGGTGAATGGGAGCAGCAGGGCTGGCAGCTACAGCAGGGTCCTACCGTGTGCGGATGTTAAGGAGAGGTTAGGGCAGCTGCACACGTCGCACTTTGAAGGAATAAAAACTCTGCACTTTCAAAGACTTTATGAGGTGTTTATTATTAGACTGTTTGGGCAAATCGTCTTTTGTTGTCATTCTGCTTGTTTGGAAAGTTTGCTTCTGTTTAGGTAGTACTTTGACTAACCTGGGTGAAATAATTCTGTGTCAGATTCACCCTGAAGTGAAAAACAAGCCACAGGTCTGCCTGGGGGTTACTGTGTCCTATCCAGGGGCACCACAGAGCTTCCTGCCAGTGCCTGAAGGGATCCTGCAGGAAGGCTGCAGAGAGACTTTTGCTGAGGATGTCTAGAGACAGGCCAAGGAGGAATGGTTTGAAGCTCAGGCAGAGCAGGGTTAGACTGGAGCTGAGGAAGAAGTTCTTGAGTGTGAGGGTGGTGGGAGTCTGGAATAGGCTGCTCAGGGAGGCTGTGGCTGCCTCCTGCCTGGAGGTGCTGAAGGCCAACCCAAGCCATTCTGTGATTCCTTGAAATACAGAGCTGTGCAGAATGATGCTTCTGCACGCAGGAGAGCTTTCTGCTTTACAGAGTGCTCACTTCAGAACAATGAAAATAATGCAGGTTTAGAACATCGAGGTTGTGCAGTCTGGTCAGTAAAACCCTTCTATGCCGTGTGGTTTTATCAGTGTTGAAAATGTGGTGGGGAAGATAATGCTGTTGACATTTAATTCTCCAAATTTCTCTTTGAAAACCTTAAATACATGAATTTAAGAGGCTGCTTATTGCACACTTAGAGCTGGGTGCATGCTCAGGCTGCAGGACCAGAGCTTTCTCTGCCTTTCCAGGAAAGTGCAAGCTTTCTGCCAAAGGAAGGGAGTTACAAAATGGTTTTGTGCAGTTCTACCTTGTACACAAAGCAGATATTTTTAAGGCTCTCCATTCACCTCAGTATGGCTTACAGTATTTTCTGTTTAGATGGGAGTCTGAGCAATATTCCATTTATTTTTTGTCTGTTTGACTTTTCTAGATGTCCGTGATTTAGCTCCGCCTTTGCTGAACTCACCTGGGAGGTAATGTAGCATCAGCTGGTTCCTGTGTGTGGACAATCACCTTGCAAAAACTGCAAACAAAACCCACTACAACTTTGTGAAATAATTTAAAGGGTTGTTAAGTTTGGGGTTCCCCCCCCAACATTTTCCTGTACAAGATCATTGCCTTTCTCTCTTGGCTTCCTTATGTATGTGTGTGTGTATACATATATATTTATAAATAATTTAAAGTCTTGTTCTGAGGTGTCACATTTCTCCTGGAATGCTGACATGCAGTAAATTCTCATTTCTCCACTAACTCTGCAGCTGGACTCTAGAGTTTCTCTAAGAGATACTCAACAAAGAATTTCAATTCCATGAGCAAGTCCTAAGCTAAAACCAAGAACCTTTCTCCAAATATAAACAGTTTGTGCTGCAACTCAGAGTAATACTATCTCATGATAATACATTCATCAACTTCATGTTGTGCCTCTTAAATCCAGTCTAACTTCCTCCTTTTCTCAGCTGTGTCCTGTTCCATAATTGCCCTTTCCTCTGCTACTCCCCAACCCCACATGAGTTCTTCCTTTGCATTTAAAGTCATTCTCTTTTTTTCTCTTGTTTGCGAAGAAGGATAACTCCATAACACTCTCATGCTATAAATGCTTTTGGGGAAAGAATGAATTAAAATATATCCACTTCACGTAAGAATTTAATTATTTAATGTTCAATAGTCAAATGTTAGTAACTTTCTTGCAGGAATGTAGCATCACCTGCTCCATTTAAAAGGCATTTGTAACTTCCAGTAGTAAGGTGGCTGTTTGAAACTCATAGTCTTAGCAACTACCAAGACCTTTATTATAACAGTGGTGTTCTCTACCTCAAGCTTGGGGTGAAAGGTCTTGGCTTGTAGTGAATCGATGCATACAGCTACAAGTAGGATATTGCCAGTGTGACTTCACATACTTAAATCTGGGGTTTTTTTTTGTGATTTTATGTGCTCAAAGAGCTGATGGATCTCTTGCACAGTAATCTAATGCACCTATACTCATTTAGTGTTGAAGGTGATGCCATCAAAGTTTACGTCAGGGTGCGCCCCCCTTCAGAGGGCCCCGCACTAGCCGACGGCGATCAAGGCTTGTGTTTGTCTGTGCTGTCACCAACTACCATCCGCCTGCACTCCAAGCCTGAGCCAAAGATCTTCACCTTTGATTATGTTGCAAATATGGAAACAACACAGGTAAGAACATCCCCAGTCTTGTAATGGCACTGCAGTGCTTCCCCCAGAGTTTGGCAACTGCCACACTAAACCTTGCTGAAGAGGTAATGCCTGAGCTCTTGTTTGCTGTGGCTGTAATTCAGGAATGTTACACTGAATTCTGCTCTCATAGTTTCAACGGTTTTTAAAACTGTTAGTTTCTTTAATCAAATTTAAGTTTCTGTTGGTAAAAGTTATCCAGCAGACAGAAAATAAACCCACCTGATGAGACAAACGTGGAAATGGCTGCCAGTCAGTAGCCAATATTAAAGATGGGATTTGTATATTGGGAACTTAGGAGTTTACATTGCAATGAAAGTAACTGGCAGTCAGTAGCTAATGTTAAAAATGGGATTTGTATATTAGGGACTTAAGAGTTTATATTCCATGTTTCACATTTCCTCCTTATCCATTTGCCTATTAACAGATGCATTGTTTAGCTGGGACAGGTAATACTGGGAGGAGAAGCCTTCAGTTCACTTTGTAATATGCATTTGAAAGCTGCTGCTGCTGTGATGCTGAGTTTTGTTGCTTTTCTTCCAGTTTATCAAGGAATGAATGATTTTGTGGATAAATCTTATTTCAGAAGGGGTGATTTCTGTCACAAAGGCCTAGGATGTATTGTTTTGCTGTGAGGACTCCAGGGCACATAATACATGTCTAAACTTAAGGAGTGCCTCTATTTTATACGTTATAAAGCTGTGGCATAGGAAACGTTGGTAGAAGAGCTACTGAGAGAAGTGGTGCCAAGTGCCTTTTCTTTCCCTTGTGCCCAGGAGTCTGTGTTCTCAAGCGTGGCCAAAAATATTGTCGAGTCTTGTATGAATGGCTACAATGGAACCATCTTTGCCTAGTAAGTCATTTCATGGTGTTTCAGTGCATTTGCAACATTAGAGGGGCTTTTCTTCATGTACAGTTGTGGAGTTGAGTGCCAGAGCCTGCTCAGTGTTACAGTAAACTTTGACAATGCTGCAAACCACTCCTGTTTTTACTAAAAACTAGGAATTTTATTGTACTGTTCGGAGAAAGCTGCTTGTTTTCAGTATGCCCAGAGAAAAATGGAATGAAAATCACTTCAGCTTGATATTTGCCCAGCTCAAATCTTTAGTACTGCTGTGGAGAAAACTCAAGAATGATAATTTTAACTTTAAAAACATTTTCAAGGTAGAGATTTATCCATGGCTAAAACTATTCTATTTATTTTGTTTGGTTTTTCCATGCGAAATCTGAGTAAACACTTCTATCAGAAATGCCAACCTGAAGGGCTGATCTAATCAACATCTTAGCAGGATTTTTAGCCTGGCACAGTGTTTGCAGAGCTGTGAAATCTGCTTTGTTACAATAGACCAATATGGAAAAGTGAAGTGAAATTGCCCTGAAGTTTCTCTAATGTGCTTAACTATGGGGGAAAAAAAAATCTCTAGTAAGCTTAATTGTTTTTCTGTATATTTGAAAGCCTTCATTTTAACAGCAAGTTGCATTATTTCCCTATCCAACAGAAATAAGGAAGAAAATGGTGGGTGGCAGGGGAGGGAAAAGGTGATTTCTCTAGTAGGATCTCATGGCCAAATTTGCTCTCCTATTTTTATGCCTGTTTAGCTGACTCAGCCTCTCAGCCTGCTTCTGTGTCTTTTTAGCTTCAGTTCAGAATATTTTTTTAAATGGAATTTTAAGCTGTGAGTTCTCCTAAAATAATGCAGACTAATGACAGGCTCAGAGGCAGATTAATCCTTTGTCTGACTGTTGTTATTTGGGTTTTTTGTTAGTGGCCAGACTGGATCAGGAAAAACCTTTACTATGATGGGTAAGTGCATAACAGTGCTTGGTCTTTCAGTAGTGTTTTAGTGTTTGTTGTTGTCATGAACTGTTTTGCTCAGACACCCAAGGCTGATTTACATCTTTGTCTTCAGGTAACTTTAAGGCTTAAGGAATGGTGTGGTACTCAGTGCAGCTCTTCTTACTTTATATCAAAAGAGTAAAGTGTAGCTATCCTCCTTTTGGAAGATGTAAGGTGTTTCTAACAGGAGAGGCTTTTTGATGCAATCAACCACTTGTCTCCAAGATGAATATTTGAATAGTTTCCCTTTTTGGCTGATCTCCCTTTCATGTGTAGCATCCAGGGGTCTTCCATATTAAAACAGTTTTCCTACTCAACTGGGAGTTTAAAGCCTCTCTGTATGTGAAGGCACCCCCTGGTAATCCTCTTCTTCATCCAGTGACAGTTTTAAATACATCATTGTTGTGCTTGGTGTTAGAAGGTTACTGACATAGCCCAAACCAGCCTGACCAAAGTGTTTCAAGGACTACACAGAAATTAACCAAACGTGGGAGCAGTTTTGGCTTTCACATCAGGCTGAAGGCAAATGTAATGTCATACCTGCATGTGTTTGCTGTGGGAGTCCAAGTAGTTTATACTATTTTAGACTTGGGTCACCTATGGACAGCTAAAATAAACTTTCACAAATGTTATTTAGACTACAGCAAAATTTGACTCTGGATTATTAGTTCTTGAAAGCCAATTTTATTGCCTTTGCTTCTGTGCTTTTGACATCAAAGTGGCCAAAACCTGCTTGCTCGAATCTTTTGTAATGACACCTTGAAAAGGTCAACCCTTGCTTTTTAGCACTATTAATTAATTCCTTTTTTTTAATGGAAAATCTCTTTAGGACCATCTGATTCTGATAACTTCACTCACAGTCTGAGAGGTGTAATTCCACGGAGCTTTGAATACTTATTTTTCCTAATCGAACGTGAAAAAGAAAAGGTACATTTATTCTATTGCTAATGTCTCACACAAAAGATCAGACAAGGCTTCTTGGGAAGCCAGGTGTGTACCTGCTAATTTTCCAGGCTTAATTCCATCTTGCATCAAATTTATTAATACAAAGTGCTGGCCCTTAGTGCCTTACCAGATTGCAGTGCACACTCTGCAGACGCAAAGTGTGCTGATGTTTGGAGCCTAAACAAATGCATCGCGGGCTCTGGGTGTTGGTTGTCATCTGGACATCAGAAGTGCATAGCATGCAGAATGCATCCCCCCCACTTTAGGCAGAGGCAGAAAGAGACCCACTGCCATACAGTGCCAGACTCCACAAACCCAGTCTGTTGAGTGCGTGAATTGCTGTGTGTTGCAGGCAGGCAGTGGGAAGAGTTTCCTTTGCAAATGCTCCTTCATTGAGATCTACAATGAACAGATATTTGACTTGCTGGATTCTGCTTCAGCTGGTCTCTTGCTTAGAGAGCACATCAAGAAGGGAGTCTTTGTTGATGGTGCTGTTGAACAGGTGTTGTCATCTGCTGCTGAAGCATACCAGGTATTTTTTGTTACTTTCTAACATTCAGACTATTTGTCTTGGTACTTGCTTGGTAAGTATTCCTCCTGCATAAAAGCACTGACTTGTTGCACAGTGTTGGACACTCTTTTCCCCTACAATCACCTTAAAAGCTGTTTCTAGGCTGTGCTTCCTTACTATCAGACACATGTAGGAATTTGCATGGTTCTGGGTTTGGGGTATGTGAATTGCAGTGACAGCAGTATTTCTCTAGTGCTTACTTTACACATCTCTAGGGTAGCAGATGGACTTTTCAGTTGCTAATTAAACACTGTGTGTTCCTGAAACTGTCAGCTTCATTCCTCTGTGAAGGAGGCACACACAGCTTCTGTGACTTTAAATAGATTTTACCTTGTGTACTGCTAATATACACCAGTATGGGATAATTCCTGCTTTCAACCAGCAGTGGCACTCTTGGAAGAAAGAAGTCTGTGTTGTAATCAATTCTGTTATGAAGCTTGACTGCAGCTGTAGCTTTTCACTTTTAAAATACTTGTACAAGGGAATTTTTTTTTTAAAAAAAAAAGAGTCTTGTCCTTGAGATTTTTCTAAAAGCTGCTGCACTGAGGTCTGCTGACTGCTGTTCATGTCACCTGCACAGAAATACAGTCTGGGGCTTTTGGTATCACACAGTTACAGAATGGTAGGGACCTCCAGAGATCATCCATTCCAGAGCCCTGCCAGAGCAGGATCACCCAGGGCAGGTCACCCAGTAACAAAGTTTTCCCTTCTGTTCCCGTGGCACCTCCACTGCTCCAGCCTCCCCTCCCAGTGCCCCTTGTCCTGTCCTTGGCAATCCCTGAGCAGAGCCTGGCTCTGTCCTCCTGACACCCCCCTGCACATCTTTCTCACAGCAATGAGGGCAGCCCTCAGGCTCCTCTGCTCCAAGCTAAAGAGCCCCAGCTCCTTCAGCCCGGCCTCACAGGCAGATGTTCCACTGCCTGCAGCAGCTTTGTGGCCCTACACTGAACTCTTCCAAGCATCACTTGATGTCTTTTCCACACCTAGGTGTTAACTACGGGATGGCGAAACCGCCGCGTGGCATCCACCTCCATGAACAGGGAGTCCTCCAGGTCCCATGCAGTCTTCACCATCACAGTGGAGTCCATGGAGAAGAACAACGAGGTGGTGAACATTCGCTCTTCCCTGCTCAACCTGGTGGACTTGGCGGGCTCTGAGAGACAGAAGGACACCCACACAGAAGGGCTGAGGTTGAAAGTTAGTTCTGTCACAGCTGTGGCATCGTTCTCCTTTCAGATGTGCTGCTGCCCTGGTCCAGCCCCAGACCTGCTCACCTTTGTCTTCCCTCTTGTTCAGGAAGCAGGTAACATAAACCGCTCGCTCAGCTGCCTGGGCCTGGTCATCACAGCGCTCGTGGATGTGGGCAATGGCAAACAGAGACACATCTGCTACCGGGACTCCAAGCTCACCTTTCTGCTGCGGGTAACACGGACCCTCCGCCTGTCATCTGCTGCTTGGGATGCAGGGGAAACACTTGCTTAGCTTGGGGGGTTTTGCTCAGAAAACCTGAACTTGGCACCTACAAAATTCTGGGCTGGTGGAAGAAAGCTTTTTTACCTAAATAGATCTGCATTCAATTTATTGCTCTTACCTGGAGACAAATTTATTTACCCTCATACCCTCCTATTATTCTAAAGAAAAAGAAGCATCTGTCTTCATCCCTGTCATTTGGGACTTGTGTGTCACAGGGTAATGTTTAGAGAGGTGTTCCAACCTTTGACAGCAGTTCCAGAATTAGCCTCGTGTGCAGCCTGTTCTGCAGTAAGCAGCTCGTAGGTGATGGTTTCCTGCTGTCACCTAACCCACGCAACCAAGGCTCACTTCCATGTTTTCCCCTAGGATTCCCTTGGTGGCAATGCAAAAACATCAATAATTGCCAACGTCCATCCAGGCTCCAGGTGCTTTGGTGAGACACTGTCCACTCTTAATTTTGCTCAGCGAGCAAAGTTGATTAAAAACAAGGTAGGAGAGTTACTCAGTGTCTTTGTTGTTGTACAGTAAAGCTGGGGGTGCTGGGGAGCTGGGGAGCTGGGGTTATTCAGCCTAGGGAAGAGAAGAGAGGGAGGATCATAGAGCTGCCTTGTCATACTAAAGGGGTCCTACAGGAAGGCTGCAGAGAGACTTTTCCTGAGGGTGTCTAGAGACAGGACAAGGGAGAATGGTTTGAAGCTGAGGCAGAGAAGGGTCAGACTGGAGCCGAGGAAGAAGTTGAGTGTGAGGGTGGTGAGAGTCTGGCACAGGCTGCCCAGGGAGGCTGTGGCTGCCTCCTTCCTGGGGGTGCTGAAGGCCAGGCTAGATGAAGCCTTGAGAAACTGAATTTAGTTGAGAGCTGTGTTTGTACCTTTTCCTGATCTTCTCTTAATGCATTATGAAAGGCTGTGGTCAATGAAGACACACAGGGAAACGTGAGCCAGCTGCAAGCTGAGGTCAAGAAGCTGAAAGAACAGCTTGCTCAACTTACTTCAGTGCCATCTATACCTGAGATTCCTCTATCACAAGGTATGAGCTGGGGCTGAGGAGAGAGAGGGATCTTGCTACTTTGGTAGCCTGGAGTGTTGGAGCCTTATGGAATTGATTCAGTTTCTGAACAATTCCTACTTCTTTAGGAACTGATCTACAGAGGCTGCATTTGTCTTATGGATTCCATTGCCTGTATTCGCATCAAGTATTTTGCAGGAACTGTTAACATGATTTTAGGTTCTTCTCATAAGTTTGTGTGCAGGGCTGTGGTTTTAATTGCAGAATACCTGCCAGACTTCCAGTTTCTAAGTGCTGCCTAATGAACTCTTTGTCCCTTCAGGAAGAGTCTTAGTAAGACGCTTACCTTGCAGTAAAAGATTGATTTCAGTGTTAAGATGTTCATGGTGGTGTGTGGGGGGTGTTCTGTGTTCTTCCAGCAGCTCCTCACTAGGCCCTGGTGTCTGCAGTGCATAGATCCCAGCACAGCTTTCTGCTCTCACTCAAATACCTTACAATGTTTGATTGCAAAGTAGTCAACTTGGTTTTATAAGTTCCACCATGTTCTTGAGTCTACTTGCCAAGAAACAGAAGATCCAGCAGTCCAAGTTCCTGCAGAAATCAGAAAGACTTGTCTAATACAAAGCATCTGTGGCTGAGTTTTCTTAAGGAAACCCACTCCTCAGTTTACACAAACACTTAACCAGTGAGAGAAAGTTGGTGGTTACATGAGACACTGAACCACTCTCCTTGAGCACATGAACATGGACAGAGGGCTCTAAAAGGTTTAGATCTGTGATAGATTTCTGAGAGACAGCCAGTGATGGTGCTTAAGCACTAATGAGAGATTTCATCCAAAACCTGATATATTAGAGGTGTTTAAGCACAGATGTGAAACCTGCTTGCAGGCTGCTTTAAAAACATCAACAGCACTTTGAGCTTGGTTAAGTTCCAGCAGGGTAGGTGTGCACCTCCATGCTCCGCTGGATAGTTTCCTATAACTAAGTAGCCTTGCCTGTGTGAGGATGCTCAGGAAAGCTATTCTGAATTAATTTTTGAAGAGAATGAGTTAAACACTTTTCATCCCTTGTGTGGACACTTTCTTTCCAGATGAATTCACTAATTACCCACTTGTGTTTATTTTCTTGAATCTCCTTCTCAAACCCCACTTTTTAAAACCACTTAATTTGTCTAGACTGTAATAGCAATGCCAATAACGGCTTGGTGTTATCAAATTAACTTCTGAGGGGGTTTGCTTGTTATGGATGTACTCAGCAGGCTGATTCTTCTAATGAAAGTTCATCATCAAACTATTTAATGCTTGAACAACTTTGATAATTACATGATTATGTATCTTGACTCTTCTTTATCAGCACTTCCAGGTGGCTGGGAATTAGTTTGCTCTGGGCATGGCACACGACCTTCGTAGAGGAATTATACTGCTCAAAGAAGTTGTCTGCATTTTCTTTACAGAACTGGCATGTTATATACATAGGACAACCTACTGAAGTAGTCTTTTTAATAAATAAGGCTTCTGTTTCTTTGACTTGTCCTGCAGATGCTGTTGAAAATGGAAAGAACAACATAAACTACCTGAACAACTTTCTTGAAGCAATGTTGTTCTGGGAGAAATCAGAGGGTGAAAAGAAGGTGAGAGAGCAGTGATGTTTCTGAGCATGCTTTGGCTGCAGGATGGTTCTTTGGCTTTGAACAGAAGTGCTGTGCCATTTGGTAACAAAGGAACTTAGGCAAATGCCCTTTAAGGTAAAATCTGTGATACTCAGGAGTACAAGGATGTTAAGAGGTTATCACAGAATGTTAGGGCTTGGAAGGGACCACTCCAACCCCCTTGCCAGAACAGGATCACCCAGGGCAGGGCACACAGCCATGGGAGTTTGGAATGTCTCCAGAAAAGGAGACTCCACAACCTCTCTGGGCAGCCTGCTGCAGGGCTCTGGCACCCTCACAGTGAAAAAGTTTTTCCTTATGCTCACGTGGCACCTCCTGCTCCAGCCTGCCCCCAGTGCCCCTTGTCCTGTCATTGGGCGTCCCTGAGCAGAGCCTGGCTGCGTCCTCCCTATGCTGCCCTGCACATCTACATCAGCATGAATGAGGGCAGCCCTCAGGCTCCTCTGCTCCAAACCTCAGCTCCCTCAACCTGGCCTCACAGGAGATGTTCCACCGCCTGCAGCAGCTTTGTGGCCCTGCACTGGACTCTTTCAAGCAGTTCCCTGAGGTCCTTTTTGAACTGTGGGGCCCAGACCTGGCACAGTATTCCAGATGCAGCCTCACCAGGGCAGAGTAGAGGGGGAAAGAAAGAACTAGAAGGGCAAAAGCCCAAATAGAACTTCATCTGGCTACTGTTGTAAATGACACTAAAAAGACCTTTCTCCCAATACATCAGCAACAAAGACTGTTACTCTCTGCAGGCCTGCTCCCAGTTGTAGTCTCTGTAGTCACCAAATTGCCATTAATTGAGTTTTGCATGATTTGCTGCTTATGGAATGTGCAACTTCATTTTATCCTGTGTAACTCACTTTTCTACTGATCTGTGCATGTACTTTCTAAGAATTTATTAGAAAAAATTGCGCAGCTGGAAGATCTGTGTGCCAAGAAGGAGAAGTTCATTCAGTCCAACAAAATGATAGTGAAGTTCCGTGAAGACCACATTGTTCGCTTGGAGAGGCTGCACAGGGAGGCTGGTGGGAGCTTATTGCCAAAGGAGCAGGAAGGTCTCCTCAGTGAACTGAGGGAGGAGTTGCAGATGCTCAGAGAACAGGTAAGCCTTAGGGCTTTCCCTTCTACAGCCTCATTTTTGGTGGGAATAGCTCATGTCATGCTGTGTGATGGGTGGCTGCAGGTGTTTTAGGCAAGAGGAGGATGGGTGCTGGGTTCCTTTGCAGAGGCAGCTCGCTTGTGTTGAGTTTCCCTCGCTGCATAACTGAGCTCCCAAGTGAAGCAGGGAAAACATGCAGAGGTCAGGGCAGTCACTGAAGGACTACGAAAACATTCCTATGGCATGCAGGGACAGTGTTAAGAAAGCCAACTCAAAGCTGAAACTGAAAAGGGATGTCAAGAGCACCAAGAAAAGCTCCTACTGCTTTTTTGCCACTGAAAGAGCAAACTCAAAATGTAAGCTTGCTGTCTCCCAGAGCAGATTCCAGGGGAGGTAAGAAAGCAAACCAAAGTGGGTGCAGTTTTAGCTGCTGTAGGGCATACCTTTTCCCCTCTCGCATTGCAGTTTAATGCTTGTTAAAGGTAGCAGAGCAGCAGTTAGGTGTGGGTAGCATTGTCTGTGCCAGCTGCTGAGTCCCACCCTGCTTGTCACAGCTGGAGCACCACCCGCGCGTTGCCAAGTACGCCATGGAGAACCACAACCTCAGAGAGGAGAACAAAAGGCTGCGCTCTCTAAAGGCAGTCAGAAAGGCCCAAGAAATCGATGCTCAGACCATTGCAGAGCTAGAAAAAGCTTTTTTGGAAGCTTCAGCCACAGAGAAAAGTACTGGAGGTAAAGATCTGCTGCTGTTTTACTGCTCAATAAGGTTGGTGTGTTTGTGTTGTGTGCAGTCTGGTGTCGAAAAGGTCCATCCTGATGTATTGTCTTCAGTGTGGTACCCAAGACTGATAAAACAGGTTTACTCACCTCGGCCTTCAAGCAAATACAGCAGTGGGGAATTTGGATCCTTGTGCATCCTGTGAACAGCAGCCAGAATCTCTCTTTCATGTCCTTAGTTGTCACGAAGGCTGCAGTGAAATTACTCAACTTATTTTCCTGTGACCTGTTGCTAATACCTATTTTCTTCAGTCAGTTGCTGTGGTGCTGTCCTAAGGCCTAGTAGTGCTTTCAATGTTAGTAAAACTGAAGCTCTCCAGGGCACTCTGATTTCAGAGCATGCATCTGTTCTTTAGGTCATCATTCATATTGCACCACCACAGCAGTGGAAGGCAACTCGCTGGCATCTGTTGAGAAGCTGAAAGCTCGTCTGCTGCAGACTCAGAGTGAGCTGGCAACTGCAAAACAGGAGTATGAAGAATTCAAAGAGCTGACAAAGTGAGACAAAACACTGCATAAGTGCCCTTAAATAGTTACTTTATTTTTAAAGTTAGTCTGGGCTCCCAGAAATGCAATCTGAGTGTGTTCCTAGCAGAAAGAGTTCTCTGTTGTTGTTTTCACTAAGAGCAGCACAAGGCAGTATGCAAGGCCTGACTAACACCTCCATGTATCCTTATTCCCCTGCAAGTGAATCTTATAGCTCACCTTGGTCCAGCCCATTTCTAGAACATTCAGCTCCTGTTACTGGACCTTTGTGATGTCCTCTTGGCTCACTTGGGCAGTTGTACAAATCTGTGGTTTATTCTTAGCTGTGTAGCAAACCCATGGCCTGTATAAACCATCCTGTTAGCTGCTGAGTCCAGCAGTTCAACGATACAGCTGTTGTTCTGGGGGCTTAGTTACAGTGGTTTCTTTACATCTTGGAATCACAGAATGGCTCAGCTTGGAAGGGACTTCAGAGCTCAGCTGCTCCAACTTCCCCACCATGGGCAGGGACACCTCTCAACCAGACTCAGCTGCTCAAGGCCCCATCCATCTTGGTTTAAATGCCCCCAGGGAGGAGACAGCCACAGCCTCCTGGGCAGCTTATTTCAAAGTCTTCTATTACTTTCTTTTCCTGGCCATTCAGTGTATTCCTACTCTATGTACTCCCTGGTTTGTGCATGTCTTGCTTTCTTGATAGCATGCATGCACTTCTGTCATCAGCTGCTGACACTTCCTTAGTGTCCCACACTTAGAAGTGTGCTTTTAAGCCTCTGCATTTCACTAGATTTCAAACTGGTCTCCTGTTTCAGAGTAACTGGGTGCTTAGGTTTCCATGCAAGTGTAGCTCTGTGCTGTAACTGACTAAGCAGACTAAAAGAGTTTCACAGCATCAGTGTACACTATTTTCTGTTGGCCAATAGCAGTCACAAGTGAAGTTCTGCTCTGTACCTCTCAAACTGTCTTGCAGATGCTGAAAAAGTTAGGGAGAGGGATAGTATTAAACTGCCAAAAGATGAAGCAGTGCATTTCCTTTGGGAAATGCAGAGGTTGGCCCTGTGATTTTCAGAGAAACCAACCAGCACAGACCCAGCACGCAGCTCTGCAAAGGACTAGGGACAATTGTTCTGAAATTTCTGCTCAACTGTTGGATTTCAGTTAAAGTCCTCTTAGAGGGCAAAATAATCCTAACAGAGTAGCACTTCCAAAAAAAAAAAAAAATCTTGAAAGGATTTTCTTTAATCCTGGCAAGCACCAGTTCAGCCTTGTCGTATAACTGGATAACATTCTTAAGGCTTCACACCATATTGGTATGGGTGATAGCACTTCCTCATGAAGGGAGTTGCAGAGCTCTCAGCTTATTTCTTCCCACATAATGTTTTTTTCTGGCACAGTTATCTGCTTGCTTGCACAAATAAGCTTCTTAGTTTCCTAATATTTGTATTTTTTCTAATACTGCACTGGTGCTTTTCTTCTCAAAAGAGTGTTTGGCCAAGAGCTCAGCTGCGATTTCCTCACCAACAATACTGTAGCTTATTTTTACTGGTGGGAGGGTGCAGTGCTGGGGTCATTTTGACAGTAGTAACACACTTCCTAAACAGGAAAAAGCAGATGGAACTGGAATCAGAGCTTCAGTCCCTTCAGAAGGCAAACCTCCATCTGGAAAATATTCTGGAGGCAACCAAAGCACACAAGCGCCAAGAAGTGTCTCAGCTACATAAGCTGCACAGAGAAACTCTGAAGGTAGGAGAGTTTGTCTGAAAGCAGCCCTGCTCCCAAGCTGGGTGAGAGCACAGCCTGTACTTTGTCTGATCCTCAGCCTAGTGCTCTGCTGTGTAGTGCAGCAGTGAAAACCAGGTCTGCTGCTTCTCTCTGCTGAAATGCTGCTCCTCAGGTGACAGATCTGCAGAGGGCAGCGGGTTAGAACTGGCTGCTTTGAGCTCTTGCATTTTGTTATTCTCCTCCTAGAACCATGCAGTGCAGTGCCATGCAGTGCAATACTATGCAGTGTCTTCTTTCCACTTTACAATTAAAGACTGGTTTGTGATCTTCCTGACAGAACATAACCACTCCCACCAAGGCTTACCAGCTCAGGTCACGCCTGGTGCCGCGGATAAGCCCAGAAATCTTAGATCTTCAGTCAGAGGTTTTCCAGCCTGCTGAAGAGCTTCTGGACGACATCTTGAAAGAGCCACTCCCCCCTGAGATGAACGAACAGGCCTACGAGGCCATTGCTGAGGAGCTCAAAGTGGCACAGGTGAATGTTGGCAATAAAAACTACAATGTGTGTCTCTCTCCCTCCTAAAGCAGAAATACTTTCCTCTCACCACATCTGTTCTAATGTGCATGGCAAACTGAAGCACTGAACGTGTAAGGCCTGACTGAGCAGTTCTCCAATTATCCATGGCACTTAGGAGGGTTTACAATGAAAATAATGACAGGGATTTGAGAGTTGGATAACAGAGACACTGTGAGCTATATAGAACACTTAAACTCTTTGTTGATTTAAGCTGGCGACTTGTTTCTGAGGAAGCTTCTTGATGTGTCTCTGTTGGAAGCAACATTTGAAGCAATCCCCAAGGCTGCCATAGAATACTGCATTATTGGAAGAACCCTGGCCAGTGATGCTGCCCCCCATTATGGCTTTACCTAAAGGGCAGGGAAGGGCTTTGCTCACACAGAAGAGTGCTACAAAGTTATGTGAACTACTCTCTAGAAGCTGGAACTGGTTTTAGTGCATGTAAAATCCTGGCACAAGAGCCAAGCTCTCTGATGCTTACCATAGTGCCAAACTCCTGTGAGGAATTGAGCTTCTGTGTATGTTGAATCACTTCTTTTTAAAGCCTTATTTCTCCAGCATCAATGTGTGTCTGAAAACCAAGTATTTACTGAACTCAGCCCTTGTGTTCGGGCAGTTAAGTTAGCAGGAGGAGGAATCAACTCCTTCAGACACCAGGTTATTTTTGAATGTTCTGTTTTCTGTTGGTTCAGCTTATAAAAAAAGCAAGCAGTTGGCATTTTTCTATTTAATATGCACAGCCTGTCATATGGTGTGTGAGAACGACTGGAAGATGGGTGCTCTAGTTTCGAGTGTCTGGTGTGTTACAGGAGCAACTGAGCACAATGCAGACAAAGCTGGATGAAGAGGAAAGCAAGAACATAAAACTCCAGCAGCATATCAACAAACTGGAGCATCATTCTGCCCAGATACAGGAGGTGAGGCTCTGTGTGTGACAAGGTGCTGGCTGCCACTGGGCCATCTAGTGAAGTCTGCAGTGTTACTTCATAGAATCACAGAATGGCTCAGCTTGGAAGGGACCACAGAGCTCATCCCCTCCAGTCTCCCCACCATGCCCAGGGACACCTCTCAACTGCAGTCAGCTGCTCAAGGCCTCATTCAACTTGGCCTTGAACATCACCAGGGAGGAGGCAGCCACAGCCTTCCTGGGCAGCCTATTCCAGTCTCACAACCCTCACACTCAAGAACTTCAGCTCCAGTCTAACCCTGCTCTGCCTCAGCCCCAAACCATTCCCCCATGTCCTGTCTCTAGACACTCTGATGAAAAATCCCTCTGCAGCCTTCCTGTAGGCTCTTTTCAGGTACTGGAAGGCAGCCCCAGTGTGCCCCCTGTGTCTTCTCTAGGTTGAGCAACCTCAGCTTCCTCACAGCTTTTTGTATTCTTCCCAGATCAGTCTCATTTCTGAAGCATATCTTAGGTCCTAAACTGTGGTTTGCTTTCAAATGAACTCCGTTAAGAGAATGTCTTCAAATATCTCACATTTGGGGTTTCTTTCTTCTACATTTCACCAAATGGCAAATTCAAAGGGGAAAAAAAAGCATCCTGTGTTTATAATCAGCTGATGAAATGCTGTACAGCCCTGTGACTTAGCCACTTCTACACTGTCACTTAATCTTTGCTTCTCTTCTCTAGCTTCTTTCATCTGAAAGGAATGAGTGGAGTAAAGAGCACCAGGAGCTGCTCGAACAGATGAAAACACTTGAAAAGCAACTTCAGGACAGTTTAAGCAAGACTGATAGTAAGTGTTTACCACTGACACTGCATATGAAGTTTTGGGGTGTCTTCATGCTTTGAATCAGCAGCAATTCCCTGAGTAACTCTTTGGGTGCTCAGTTCTATTGCTTTGATTTTTTTTTTTCTTTTAACCTCTTTTTTTACATTAAAAGAATCCCTGCTTCTTGCAGAATAGCTTCTGTCTGCCCAGTCTCTCACACTGTACAATGTTCAAACTTCACTTTGGATGTGAGGGAATATTTTTAAAAGAAAATATCAACTAAAAAGTAAAGGGAAAGTCCCCTACTGGTGGATGGCAATGCAGGGATGTTGTCTGGAATGCTGTGGTTCTGCCTGGAGTCATTAGCTCCTACAGGCAAAGTTTCAGTGACATTTCACACATACAAATTGGTTTTGTGTGTGACCTTCAAGGTTCATAGAACCCTAGAATGGGTTGGGTTGGAAGGGACCCTAAAGATCATCCAGTTCCAAACTCCCTGCCATGGGCAGGGACACCTTCCACTAGACTAAGCTTCCCTGGGCCTCATCCAACCTGCTCTTGAACATCCCCAGGACAGAGGCACCCACAGCCTTCCTGGGCAGGCTGTTGCAGTGTTTGACCACCCTATTCCACTGAAAATGTGTCAAGTTTTGTGATCCCTTTGCCAAGATATTCTGTAGTGTGACACATCTTGTATCCAGCACAGTTTTCTCAGTAACATATCAATTGGTTTTTTGACAGTATTAAAAAGTGAAGTCAGTGACTTGCGCATCGTCCTGCAGTCTGCAGACAAGGAGCTGTCTGCTGTAAAGCTGGAGTATGCTGCCTTCAGGGAGAAGCAAGACAAAGAGCTGAGCCAGCTCTCTGGCAGGCACATGGATGTGCAGTTCCAGCTGGACAGTGTCAGGTGTGTTGGGTAGTTGGGTCAGCACCTCAGGTATCAGCCATGCAGATGTAGGTGTGAGGATCACTGCAGCAGAGTCTTTTGCCCAAAACTAAATTTAAAAAATGCAATTCTCAGATGGCTGATTGGAATCTCTACAGAATTTTGTAGGCAGTAGATTATTTCTAAGGATCAGAAAGAGAACTCTGCCTTCTCTGGTACCCTTCATAAATTGGTGGTTTCTAAGGTTGAGGGAAATGTTCCCATCTGTGCCAGTCTCTGCTTTCTAACAACTGCACTCTGGTTGTTAGCTGAAGATTATAAAATACACTGAGCAGAGCATTTTATACTGAAACAAACCCTTATAATTGTGGTGGGGGTTGGGTTTTGGTGTTCTTGTTTTGTTTTTTTTTAACTAAAGGCTGGAACATGAGAAAATTCTTGAAGAAAAAGCCAGCCTGCAGGACGACTACGACAACCTGCAGGAAGTAGCCAAGTTTGAGACAGATCAGCTGAAGCAGCAGCTTGAGGACAGAAAACAAGAAGCAGAAGCAATGAAAACTGAACTTTGTGTAAGACAGTCAAAGCTTTCCAAGGACTTTGGCTACATGAGTAACTTCTTTTACTCCTGTTGTTTTATCATCAGTAATAGACACCACAGTGATAATAGTTAACCTGGGATTTCATCTGCAAGATGTCCCCATAATCTTTACACAGTGCAAGGTTTTTTGCTTCACAGAATGGTCTGGGTTGGAAGAGATCTCCACAGGTCATCTAGTCCACACCCCTGCAGCCAGCAAGGACACCCTCCACTAGATCAGCTTGCTCAGAGCTTTATTGAGCCTGACCTTTGTAGATCCTCCAGGGATGGGGCCTCAACTACTGACCTGGACAAACTATTGCAGTGTTACACCAACCTCATGCTGAAGAATTTATTCCTCACATCCAATCTCAATCCGTTCTGCTCTCCTTTCCATTGGCCCTAGTCCTGTCCCTGCAGGCCTTTGCAAACAGTCCCTCTGCAGCCTGCTTGTAGCCCCTTCAGGTACTGGAAGGCTGCTGTTAGATTCCACTGAAGTCTTCTCCAGGTTGAACACTCCCAGCTCCCTCAGCCTGTCCTCATAGCAGATGAGGACCAGTCCCCCCCATCACTTTTGTAGCCCTTCTCTGGACCTACTCCATCAGGTCATGTCCTTCCTGTAGTGAGGGCTCCAGAGCTGGACGCAGTTACTCTAGGTGAGGTTTTACCAGAGCAGAGGGGCAGAAACCTCTCTCCATGTGCTGGCCACACTCTCATCTCAGGCTGCAAGAAATATCCAACAGCACACTGAAGTAGTAGGTTTTCAGCTGAAGAAGTGGCTGTAGAAATGTTGCTGGAGGTGGGTTAGTCAGGGAAGGAATAAGAAGGTGCTTTGGAAAAGACTCCTGACATTGAAATGCAGGTGGCCTCTCATCTCATGCAACTGAACATTGCTGAGTCTTTACAGAGCAGCCTGTTAATGTTCCCAGTGGGTGTGATCTTGTTAAAATGACCTACAGCTTTTTGTGGTGGTCGCTGTCCCACAGCTGAGTGGAGGCTGTCCTTGAATGCCTGTCAGACTGCAGTGCCTGCACAGCAACAGGAGGGTTGCTCAAGGGCTTCTGCAAACGATTCTGCCTGCTTTACTGCCCTCTACCTGGGGCCTGCTCAGCAACTTGGCTCCAAGTTTGCCTTTTTAGTGTTTGAAGGATGCTGACAGATTGGAAACTCCTCCTCTAAATTTCTTACAGTGTAACATCCACTGCTAGGTGGAATTTGAAAACTGCCCCCATGTTAATTTAATCAAGTTCCTCCCTTTGAAACTGGGGGAATATTCTAACCATAACAAATTGCTGTCAATGTCAGATGAAAAGTGTTGGTTGTTTAATGTGAAGAAGAGTTTACTTCTGAACTGGTCTGAGACAAAGCTGGAGATCTTTCTGTTTCCATTTAAGGCTTCGTGGTTGGTTTTGTTTTTCAGTCCTTTTAGGAGTTAGGATTATTTTGGTTGAAATTAGTCTCAGGCCCTTGCCTTGTAACTGGTTATAACAGCATCTGTTCTGATGTTCTAGAACCTTTTGAAACTCCTGAAAACAGAGAAAGAACATAATGAAAAACTAACCTTGCAATTACAAGAAGACAAAGAAAACAATTCCAAGTAAGTTTTGATTAGTGGTGGGGTTGATTTCCCTCTTTAGTCCTGTGCTAGGTTTGCATTCAGCTGGGATCCTGTCTGTCGTGCTGGTTTGGCCTTGCTGGGTGGAGGTAGTTAGGTGAAGGGGGTTTCATTTTCTCTAACTTAGAGCAACACTCCATTTGAGTGCCTTCAGTTAAGATGACATGTCATTTCATTGCAGTGGTGGTTCCTCATGGCAGGTAAAGCTGTGCTCCTGAGAGCCATGCATGCTTGCAACTCCTCAGTAGTCTTTTGTATAGCAATGAGAAGGGGACAGTTAGTGCTTAAAAAAGAAGTGCAGCTAAGACTAAGCTTCTATGAGTTGGTTCTTGTTGAAGATCTCAGGCTCTGATTACATTTCTCAGCAGAAATCCGTTTCTTCTTCAGGGAGCTCTTGAAAATCCTGGAAAAGGCCCAGGTGGAGAAGCCATCCTCTGAAATGGTGACCCAGTGTGAGCAGCAGGTACAGAACCGAGTGTCTCAGCCGCGTGGCAGAGGCTTTCCTTCAGCACCCACAGCAGTTGTACTGGTGAACTTGCTCAGTGCAACACAAGTAGAGTGCTCAGATTTCAGATGGCTTTGTTAAGCTGTGGTAAACAGCTTGGTTCTTGGCATTTCTTTTCATGGTTTTGTGCTTTACAAAGCTGCAAAAGTACTTAAGTCTCCTCTTCATGATGATTATTTCTTCTAGGAAGCCAAACTGCAAAGACTGGCACAGGAGCTGGCTGCTGCTGAAGAGCTGATTGTTTCCTTGAAGAAGACCAATGATACAGATAAGGTTATTTTCTGCTACTGATACCCACTTTTGGGGGGGTAACTACTTTCTGTAGTAGAGTTGAACACCCAAAGCCTTTCTGGGATGCTTATCTGTGCGTCCAGGCAACGGGAGTTGTGTATCGAGGGGGGACAAATCCTGTTCTTTATTGGCATGGAGTTTGCAGGGTGGTAGGAAGATGGTTAACTTATGGTTAAACACAAGCAAAAATCAGCATTAAGCTGTCTACTGGAGAAGCCTTCAGTGCATCAGCAAAGCACAACTCCCCTGATGATCACCAGGGCCTTCCAGCCAGTGCCATCTTGTCATGACCTGAAAGAAGAGGTAAGAAAGGTGATGGACTGCAACCATCTGTTGAGAAAAGTGAAGCACTTTTCCATTGAAGGAATGCTCCAGTGTTTGGAAAGCTTAAGCAGCAAAAGTTCCCATCCTACAGGCATTTATGGTGTATGCAAAACAGATGTAAGAAATCAGTGTTTGCTGTCCAGTCCTGCTGCTTCCATGCTAAAATGAAGCGCTTGAGCTGTGGGAGGTCAGAAGAATCTGGCACTGTCAGTGCAGCAGTGCTGCTTCAGTGTGCCTTTGTCCTCTACTGAGGGTGCCAGAGCCCTGGAGCAGGCTGCCCAGAGTGGTTGTGCAGTCTCCATACCAAACCCACCTGGATGTGTTCCTGTGCAACCTGCTCTGGCAGGCGGTTGGACTTGGATGATCTCTGGAGGTCCTCCCAGCCCCTACCATTCTGTGAAACTAATGTAACCTTAACCTAGAGTACCTGTGATCTCCTGTTAGAAACCCATTACAGCCTGAGACTAAAGCAGAGGGCTCCTCCTTCCCTTCTAATGAACACAGCCAGGTCTTTGCTGGTGCTTAGGACAAAAACCAGCAATGGAACAGCAAATTTCTTCTTACTCCTTTTCTGTGTGTGTATTGAGGCCTCATTTTCAACTAGTGGTTTGAAATTTGAGATTGACAAATTCTACACCAAAGAAAATCCAGTAATAAAATATCTATAACATCTCTGTAGTGTATCAGCATCCCCCTCTTTGTGTTTCAGGAAGTTGTAACTGACTTGATGAGACAGATCCAGGAGCTGAGATCTTCAATTAATCATAAGACCGAGTCCATAGATGGGCTGACAAGAGAGCTGGAGGATATAAATGTAAGTTGTGTCATTCTGAAGGACATGGTGTAGCTTTCCAGAAGTGGCAGGGGTCTTACCATGGAGCTCAAACAACTTCACTTGCTGCAGCATTTGAGAAGAGAACTTCTCACTTTTGACATGCTGAAATCTCCTGAACGTTTTATGCCTAAGGCTGTCTTGAAATCTGAACCCTCTTCACGTGGTGGGTAAAGAGCAGTGTCTCTGCAGGGACCTATTCATATCCTGTAAACTGCATCCAGCTGACAGTCCCTTTTAGATTTGCTCAGAAATTGGCAATTTAAGACCTCAATAATTGAAGCAGAATTGTAAATTCATTTTTGAGGGAGTGATTTTTTCTATGCTCCTGATAGTGCTGAGTCTGAAAACAAGTATGAAGAACTAAACTATATATTTAAATAGCTGTGAATAAATGATGCATCTTCTTTGTTAAATCAGATCTGATTGGCAAGCTGGCCCCAAAATGCTTTAGATAATGTCTGTGTACGAGCTGTGAATTCCAAAGGTCCTCCAGACAAACTGCTGGTGAGGCTGATACCTCGAGGTGGTGTTTTTAATAAGGGCTGCAGTGGTTAAGGAGATATTGTGGTGGCTTGTACATATCAATGCTCTTTCCATTGTTCTGACAACTCATCTGCAATGGCATCATTGGCACAGTGTTGAGCAAGTATGGTTTAGTGTTCTGGCTTCAGTCACTGATCTGAGATGTCACCAAGTCAGTGATAGGTTTGTGTTGTGTTTGCCAACTTCCCTGATTAGCATTTTCCTAAATATTCTAAAACTTAATTCTTTTTGTAGTGCAAGTACAATCTTGTTCTGGCTGCAAAAGAAGAAAGCAAGAGAATCATAACGAATCAGGAAAAGCAGATTGAAGAACTGAAGGAAGCCTTGGAGAGAAGACAAATCTCTGATAACATTGAGGTGAAGCCAGCAGTGTCGGTGCATTGTTGTTGTTATTTGTTCAGCAGACCAATTGGATATGGTTTTGCTTCACCTACTTCTAAAACCTTACCTCATTTTGATCCAGACTACAGCTAGTTAAACTGTTAAAGACATTTTTCACGAGGTATCTGGCAAGTGCTGTTCAATCACCACATTATTTGACATAAATATTTTATAAGCTGTGTCATAAAAACCTATGCTGAAAGCCTGGTGCGATTTTGTTAAGGCCACTAAGGAGTCATCAGCTGAATTTAATGGCAGCAGTTGATGATGCAGCTGAGAAATGAAGATGGGTGGAGGGATATATTATGTTTAACATAATCTCTTCCCCTGCTGCTACTATATTCAGTGCCATTTTTGTCTTCACTCATCATTTTAAGTGAAAGCTCCACCTGCTGCAAAGAGATTTAGGAGGTGTTGCCTAAACTGGGCTTTGGCCTTTTTTCATTGCATCTTGTCTCTTTTGACTGCCTTTCCTCTGACTTCCCTTACCACTGTTTTGATCCATCAACCAAAACCATGAGCCTCTCCTCACAAGTCATTCCCACCAGGTCATCTGTCATATTGGATAAGCTTTGTCAAGTCACAGAGCACCAATCTGGTCTTCAAACACCACTCTGGCTTTTCAAGACTTGTCTTGAGTAGATTTCCACTGTTTAAGAAACAGCCTGCCTTAACAGTCATGGCTAAATATGACACTAGAATCCAAAACTGAGTTGGCTTTGGATCCCTTTTGTTTTATTATTTATTAAGTTGAAGCAACAGTTCTTACTACAAGATCATTCTCGAGTGCATCTGGCTCCTGATAAACCCATTGTGTGTCGCCTTGGACTCGGTACTGCTGTTACTGATTTCCTTCTTGCTTTATTGATTGGACAACAACTAACCCAAGGTGACATTGCAAACATGAAGTGCTGGTTCACACACTGCTGTAGGCATGATGCCCCATCAGGCAGGGTGGGAGTCCAGCCCCTAGAGTAAATCCAGAGGTCCCCACAGAGGAGCAGTGCACTACAAGAGCTGCAGCTTGCCTTACAAGCTATACTTTCTTTTCTGATGTCTTACTTCAAGAACTGCATCTTTTTGTAAGTCTACATTCAAACAAGGCTTGTGTCCAAGTGGCTCCCCCAAGTCTCTAACTGTGGCCATGCTGGAGTAAAGTTCTTAGTTTTGTTTTGTTTTTTGCCCTGCAGCCACAACAGTGGATACAGAAAAGAAGCTAAAATAATCAATTTCTGCCACAATTCAGGATGAGAAAGTGGAGCTGCTTGTAGCTGTTAGCAATCTGAGCAACAGTGACAGAACACCTTGAAACAACTGCTTTGGAGGAATAACTTTAATGTTTCTTTCTTTGCTCATCCCATGACCTAAACCAGAGAGACCTTCTGTGTGAAGACTTGCATCATACCACTGAGCAGTTGATGAGACTGACAGAGGCTTCCAAGAAACATGATTTATTGCTTCAGTGTGCACAGGAAGACATAACAAAGAAAGAGGCTGTAATCCAGGAACTCAAGGAACAGGTGAAAAAAGGTCCTTCTTCTGGTAATCAGCCCTATGGGAGGAAGCTGTGGTTAATTCTAGCTTCCAGAAAAGGTTTTACTTCTCATTTTAGAGTACCTTGTATGCAGCACTCTTGGTGAAGACCCATGCTCCTTCCCACATCAAAGCAGTAGTTCAGAACTACTTTTGAACAAGGCTGGATAACTTTTAAGTACTTGGGAAATGCTGTCTAGAGGTGGCAAAAAAATGTTTGCTCTGAAAACAAAGTCACTGGTGCCTGTAACACCAGGGCAAGTTGAGGTTATAAGCAGTGTAACCTAGGGCATTACCTTTTCCTCTGCTTGACACTTACCCACAAACAGTATCATTTTGTAATGCAGATAAGAGCTAAGCTCTAGGAACTTAGAGGATTGGAGCTTCTGCAGACTGGAGAGCTGTGTTTAAGCCTTTGTCCCAATTTTAGCTCTGGTTGTCACTAGTGTCATAGTGCTACAAAATGCCTTTGTGTTGCCAAGGTGCCTGCTAAGGATGATGTTTTGGGGTGGCACTTCCTCTTTGAGCACCTGATGGAGAGGGTCCAGAGGAGGGGTGCAAAAATGGTCAGGGGGTTGGAGAAGCTCTGCTGTGAGGGCAGGCTGAGGGAGCCGGGAGTGTTCAGCCTGGAGAAGAGAAGGCTCCAGGCAGGCCTAACAGCAGCCTTCCAGTACCTGAAGGGGCTACAAGCAGGCTGCAGAGGGACTGTTTGCAAAGGCCTGCAGGGACAAGACAAGGACAATGGTTTGAAATGAGAGCAGAGCAGGTTTAGGTTGGTTGTGAGGAACAAGTTCTGCACCATGAGGCTGCTACAACACCGCAACAGGCTGCCCAGGGAGGTGGTTGAGGCCCCATCCCTGGAGATATTCAAGGTCAGGCTGGACAAGGCTCTGAGCAACCTGCTCTAGTGGAGGATGTTCCCAATGTGTGCAGGAGGTTGGACTGTGGATGAGATTTGGAGGTCCCTTCCAACCCAAACCATTCTAAGAAACCAACTATACCAGTGAAATCCTTGTAACTAATCAAATTTTGACCAGTTAAGTTTGCCAACAACATTCGTAAGAGTTTCCTGTGCTAAGAAGCCCTTTGAGAGGTAGAATGTGTTAGAAAGGCAAAAAAATCAAGCAGAAACAACATCCAGATTAGCTCTGCAGTATGCAGTGTACACAGGCTTTCAGAAATGCTTGTTACAGGCAATTAGTGAAGGATTAGGCTACTGGGTACATTCAGAAGACAATTTTAAAAGTGAAGTCTAAGGCAACCTAAAATAACTTGTGGGGTACTTAAGCTTGCTCAAAACAGGGATCTGGCTGCTGCTTTCTATAATATTTTGTTCTGTATTTTAAGATTTTATTTCTCACTGGGGTTTTTAATAGCTGGACAAAATGACAGAAGAACTGGAGAAAAGGAAGGATGAATATGAATTGAAAATGAAGCAAATAGATTGCTTTGTGGACTCGTCTGCAGTAGCATTTCCTCAGGTATGGCATCTGGGAGGGAACCATCTTCATTGTAATGAAATGTTCAAGTCATAGAAAAGGACCTAAGACTTCACAGCATGGCTTGAAGCTGGGGCCAGACAGGGCAGTGTATCAACAAGGGTCAAATTCCATTCACTATGGCTGTCACTTAAATGTCTCATGGATGTATGCTGGGCTGCATCAAGAGGAGTGTGGGCAGCAGGGCAAGAGATTCTGCCCCTTTGCTCTGCTGAAACCTCACCTTTTAATCCTGCCTCCAGTTCTGGTGTCCTCATCATAAGATGGACACAGAGCTGATGAAGAGAGTTTAGAGGAGGCCCCAAAGATGATTCAAGGGCTTGAACACCTCTCCTGTGAGGATAGGCTGAGGGATCTGGGGGTTTGCAGCCTGGAGAAGAGAATACTCCAGGGGGACCTTAGAGCTGCCTGCCAGTGCCTGAAGGGATCCTGCAGGAAGGCTGCAGAGACTTGCTGAGGGTGTCTGGAGACAGGCCAAGGGGGAATGGATTGAAGCTGAGGCAGAGTGGGGTTAGATTGGAGCTGAGGAAGAAGTTCTTGAGTGTGAGGATGGTGAGACTGGCATAAGCTGCCCAGGGAGGCTGTGGCTGCCTCCTGCCTGGTGGTGTTGAAGGCCAGGTTGGGTGAGGTCTTGAGCAGCTGAGCCTAGCTGAGAGGTGTCGATGGAGCATGGCAAGGTCAGCAGTGCGTAGGGGAAGCAGTTCTTTAGTAACAGTCTGTGGGGTTTGTATCTTTTCACTTGGCAGTGTCCCAGAACTCCCCCGAACTTTGATGTGAGCTTGGCCAAGCTGCTGGAGAGTCACGAGCAGGAAATGGCCGATTGGAGAGCTTCTGCCATCAGCCTGCAGCACCTGGTGCGCGAGCTGAGCCGCGAGCGCAGCGCCAAGAACCAGGAGATCCTGAGGCTGAAGGTACTGCAGCTCAGCTCTACAGGCAGCCTGGGAAGCCAAACGAGGCAGAATGCACAGCTCATCTTCTTCAGGAGCTTTGCTTACTCTGCCTGTTGGCAGCAGGCAGGGCTTGGTCTGCTCTTTACCTAGGTCAGTACTAAATGGTGACAGCTTGCTTGAGCCCTCCAGTGTCAGTGCTCCTTGTTTCTGGATGTCCAATGGGAGCACTGAAACTGCTCGCACTTACTCTAAGCCCAGTTTCTAATGAAACTGTTACTGGAAGGGTGAGCTGATCTTTGCCAGAGAACTCTGCATGTGTACTGGGGAACAGCTTTGTCTCCTGTTCTGCTCCAAAGCTTGCTGACCTGGAGGTGAAGGCAGGAATGGCAATTTGGCCATTCCAACAAGTGAAATGTTTCCAATTTAACTTGCTTAGGAACAACTGGGTGAGCTGGAGAACCTGCCCCTGGAAATGCAGGTACTGGTGGAGAACAACAGGAATTTACAGAGCCTTGTGGCAGCTCAGAGGCAAAGCAAGAACAGGTAAAGTAAAAGAGAACACGAAACATCTGCCCTAACCTGAAGTAGGTAAGAAAGAAACTCCTAGGCTGTATCTGAAACACAACCTTAGGTGTTCCTCATCTCAGCAGAGATGGGCACAGCTTTTGCTGTGAAAATTGTTTGCTGCCTTGTGACCTTGGTGGCCTTGGAATCACCAAACCTTAGATGCAAATAATGGAAATAGAATTGTGAAACACTTAGATGCGTTGCGCATGCTCTGACAAAGGCAGATGTGATATTCTGGGAACAGAGAAGTTGGAACCCTTCCAGAACTGCCCAGTGGTGTTCAGTATTCCCAGTGGGAGCATGTATCCAGAGAGCTGCACACAGTTAATCTAGATAGGATAGTGCTTTTACAGCTGGTTTCCTCTGTGAGAAGCTTTGCTCATTCTTGGCTTTCCTAGTGATCAGAAACATGCTGGTGTCCAGTACCTGAAGGAGAAGGAGGAGGAGATTGCTGAGGAGCGACTTGCCAAGGTACCTTACCCTTCCATTACCCCATTCCTGTTGGTTGCTGTGAATTAGGAACATTTTCTTCTACCCCCTGGCAGTCAAACAAGTCCTGATTTCTAGTGGATCTAACAGGAACAGCCTGGTACCTATTTCTTAATGTTTCTATCTTTAATGCCAGTGAACTGGGGTCAGGTTGCACAATAAGCAACAGCAGACTCACGTCGCCAAGTCTGACTCATTTCTGCTGCTGGAAAGTGAAGTTGGTGTCACTTGGTCACTCTGCCAAAGGGAAGCTAATGTTGCAGCAGAGGTTGCCATAGATCTTCCAGACAGAAGAACCTCCTGTTAGAACTCTGTTGTGTATGAATGGGCAAAGAGGTATTGCTGTGACAGGAGATTGGAAATGTGAGCCTAGAGCAGAAAGATTAACTTGGAGCAGAGTGGATTGAGAGCATCTCTGAAGAAAGAGCCTTAGGAGTATTGGTTGCTGAGCAGCTCCCCAGGAGCCAGCAGTGCCCTCCTGCAGCTCAGAAGGTAGCTGTGTGCTGAGCTGCAGCCAAAGGAGTGTGGGCAGCAGGGCAAGAGAGGGGATTGTGCCCCTTGGCTCTGCTCTGCTCAGACCTCACTCCTAATCCTGCCTCCAGCTCTGCTGTCCCCAGCAGAAGGAGGACACAGCTGTTGGAGAGAGTCCAGAGGAGGCCACAAAGATGATCCAAGGGCTGGAGCAGCTCCTCCAGTGAGGACAGGCTGAGGGAGCTGGGGGTGTGCAGCCTGGAGAAGAGAGGACTCCACAAGGACCTCAGAGCTGTCTTCCAGTACTTACAGGGATCCTACAGGAAGGCTGCAGAGGGACTTTGCATCAGGGTGTCTAGAGGCAGGCCAAGGGGGAATGGTTGGAGCTGAGGCAGAGCAGGGTCAGACTGGAGCTGAGGAAGAAGTTCTTGAGTGTGAGGGTGTTGAGAGTCTAGAATAGGCTGCCCAGGGAGGCTGTGGCTGCCTCCTGCCTGGGCTGGATGAGGCCTTGAGTAGCTGTCTGTAGCTGAGGTGTCCCTGCCTATGGTGGGGAGGTTGGAGGAGACGATCTCTGAGGTCCCTTCCAACCTGAGCCATTCTGAGCTGTGAGTTGTGGGCAGGAGGATGATTTTTGTAGGACCTGGAAGGAGTTATGTAGCATCAATTAAATGACAATTTTCAATTTCTAAAACATTTTAAGCATTCAAGTATGTAACTAATCTTTCTGAACCTTTGCAGAAAAAAGCAGTGGAGGAGATGCTGAAGATCAAAGCTGAGTAAGTTCCTATATTCATTCAACTGGAGACTTGTATTGACCTCATCAGTATCAAAAAGAACTTTAAGCAACAGAAGTCCAAGGCCTGAAACGTTAAGTGCTGAGATTTGGAAATGTTTACAGTTCAGCAGGACCCACCGAGTTCTTCCTCTCTCTCATCAGCAGGTGGTGGTAGCACCTATTGCTATGTCTTCCAGACACACCAGGACAGCACTTGGGACAGATGGAACCACAGAAACACTTACACTGGAAGGGACATTTGGAATTATTTGCAGTTCTCTGTGTTTGGAATTCTTTTGTGTGCAGCATCAAACACAAGAGCTGGGAAGCAGAATGAAGTTTGTTCTTCCCTTAGCAGTGCCCTGTAGGGAACAGGCATTGTCTCTAAAGCACAGTTTTAAAGGGGCCTGCCTCCATGTCCACAGCTGGCTTAGTAATTCACTTGTGTGCCATTTATGGTGAGGTTTAATATTTTCTAATTATTTTATACTGGCAGATTAGAAGAAACCAAAAACACCCTGAGGATCAGAGAGAGCACTTGTCTTGAAATGGCTCTGGAGATGGAACGAACCAGAGCTTTGGAGCTGAAAGCATTTCATGAGAAAGAAGAAATCAGATCAAAACTGGAGGAAACTTATGAAGAGAGAGACAGAATTGGAAAGGTTTTACATCAATTAATTGTTTTTTTCTTTGCAGTAGAATCTTAATCAGCAAAGGCAGAGCTGTTGGTAATTATCCTAGAATGGCTCAGGTTGGAAGTGACCTCAGGGCTCATCTCCTCCAGCCTCCCCACCATGGACAGCAGGCACACCTCAACTAGGCTCGGCTGCTCAAGACTTCACCCAACCTGGCCTTCAGCATCTTCAGGCAGGAGGCAGCCACAGCCTCCCTGGGCAGTCTGTGCCAGAGTCTCACCACCCTCACACTGAAAAACTTCTTCCTCAGCTCCAATCTAACCCTGCTCTGCCTCAGCTCCAATCCATTCCCCCTTGGCCTGTCTCTAGACGCCCTGATTAAAAAGTGCCTCTGCAACCTTCCTACAGGATCCCTTCAGGCACTGGCAGGCAGCTCTAAGGCCCCCCTGGAGTCTTCTCCAGGCTGCACACCCCCAGCTCCCTCAGCCTGTCCTCGTAGCAGCCCTTGGGACATCTCTGTGGCCCTTGTGAACTAAGTGGCAATGCAAGAATGCCTCTGAGAACTCTTGGGCCTTTGCTGTAGTTGTATCTGTCATGCTCTTTCCTGTGCTGGTGGCTCTCCGGGCAGGGACATCACTGTTGCAATTCAGAATACGCATCAAGTGATGCCCTTTTAGAGGGCTTTCATCTAGCACCTAAGGGGATGCAAGGCTAGGACCTATTTCCTGCATGAACCAACTCTTGCATCATCAGTTTCAACAAACTTCCATGTCAGTGTCTTCACAGTTCTGCAGGAGCTGTTTCATCCCAAGGTAGGAGGTGTGGCTGTGCAGAGGCACACGATGTGTTTGTTCATTCCAGGAAGTGGAGTTGCTGAGGAAGCAGGTTGACTCTTTGGCTGAGGAGAATGGGAAGTTGCTTGGTCATCAAAACCTGAACCAGAAGATTCAGTATCTTGTGAAACTGAAGAAAGAGTATGCAAAACTCACCGAGGTGTGTGGGGCTAGGAGGGGAGGGGTGGGCTAGGATACAGGGAAAGGAATGGCCTGGCCTAGGAGAGAGCTGAGTTTTGAGTCAGAACTAAAATTCCTGCTCTCTTGTTGGAAAGAGACAAATGCCTCTCTGAATTTGAGCTCTGTAGCTTATGGCTGGTCTGTCCTCACAGGCCCCAGCCAAGAGTCAACCCATTTTATCTCCCCCTGTACAGTGCCTAGAACACTTGAAGTGTGGACACCACAGTTAGAAATATGGAAGAAGTGAGGGTAATTTCTTTATGCTTTTCCTGTATTCCAGGAGACCGAGAAGCTACGAGTTGAAAATGCTTACTTGAAAGAGTCCAAGAAATGTGACCTCTATAGACATCCTGATCAGCTATGATGGCACAAAGGAAGATGCAGACAGGTTTTTAAGGCACACAGGATCAGCAAGAGCAGCTGTCAAACTGGACTTCGGCTGTGCTTTCATTCGATCAGCTGGTGTAGTTCTTGCCTCTTTCACTGGTACTAACTTCTAGTGAGGACTTTTACCTGGGCATCTTTCAGTGACACAGTCACAGCTTCCTGTTGGCTTTCAAAGCCTGATTTTGTTTAGGTGCTAGAAGATACTTCCTTGAAACTTTGGGAACAGACCTGGATTTTTGTTTCCTTTTGTGCTTTTATTCAGGTGCCTACCTCTTCTGAAATGCTCCATTTACCCACCAGAGCAGAATTTTTCAAAGCACCATTTCTTTTTTTTTTNAAGGAAAATTTTTTAAAAGCCCCTTTTTTTTTTTTTTTTTTTTTTTTTTTTTTTTTTTTTTTTTTTGTAGTTTTGTTACCTTTTTTTAGTCAGGTACACATAGGCTGTTTAAACAGAATTTTTATACTGGCGTTTGTTCAATAAAGCACAAATGTGAATTTAGTAAGACTTGTAAATAGTACTATAAATATATTTTGATTTTCCTCCTCTTTTCTCTCTATTTGAAATCAAAATGCTTTTTAGACTTTTTTTTTTTTTTGAATCCCCAATATAAACTTACAGGAGGCTTTTATATTAGCATTGTAGGAAATTCTTTTAAAGTATTTTGCAAGCAAGCATTTTCTTATCAAATGTTGAGAAACAAGATCTGAAAATATGCAGAACATTTTAGGAGTAGGGCATAAGTTCATTTAATCGGCCTGGAGATTTATTGCAGATAGCTTAGTAGTGGCACATAGTTGTACAGCAGTCTCAGATGCTGGTTAGCTGCCTTTTTTCACTAGCGTTTTAATTTTTGCTGTTTTGTACAGTACTGCTTTTGTCTACAAGCAAGGGCCAAAAGGGACTGAAGAGAACAATGTGTGTTGAGCGAAGGGCAGGATGCTGAGTGAGTTTCTTCAGCGTTTTGCTGAGGGGAACAAAAAATGCCTCTAGTTTATCGAGGAATTTTGAAGTTGTCTTACCTTGCAGCTTAGTTTTCACTCGGAGTGAGTAAGAAGCTAATCATAAACTGGGGAGGCTTTTTTAATATAAACCCTCAGCTAGAGGAGAGCTTAAATTGAAAACGTCTTCCCTGTAGGCTTGATCTAAGAAGGGTTGAGGGTTTTTTTTGAGTTGGTTTGTTTCCACGTGGGATGTTTTGGCGTTTTCTTAGTGGGGCGTGGGGGTGCGCGTGTTTGGCGGCTTTTTGTGGTGTGGTGGAGCGGATGGTTTGCGTTTTTTCTGTGGACAAACTGGAAAAGTGGTTTTGCTTAGTTCTGACCTCCACTGTTATTTAACTACTGCTGCTTACTATCACTCTAGAGCGGAGTGAGGTATGTCGTCTCCGTGCCTCTCCCTACAACTGCCTCTCACCCCGCTCGCCTTGCCTTGTCCCCGGCCTATTTCCATGCAGACAGTGTCCGCTGCCCCTCTGCCTGGGGCGGCCCCGTCCCTGCTGCCTCCTTCCCTGTCTGTCAGCTGCCTCCTAGTGCCGTTTTAAAGATACGCGACAAAATAAAGCCCTGTGTACGACCGGGCGCGCCGCCCCTGCGCTCTTCTTCGCGCTGCCCCTCTCTGCGCGGCTCTTCCGGGGCGGTTTCCGGAAGGCGCTGCGGCGGCGTGCTGAGAGGGAGGGCTGGCGGGGCCGCCATGCTAGCGGGCGGCGGCGGGGCGGCG
>VWYK01109322.1:88038-145732 GCA_013399775.1 Semnornis frantzii
CATCTCCAGTGCTTCCGTGGGATCGCAGTGGCTTGGGGTCGTAGGGACCCTCAGAAGTGGTGCAGTGCACCCCTCCTGCAGACAGCAGGAACATTCGGCTAGGTCAGAGCCCTGTCCAGCCTCACTGGCATGTTGCCAGGGATGGGGTTTCTGCCGCCTCTGTGGGAAACCTGGGACAGTCTCAGCACCCTCAGTGCAAAAAGCTAACGTCTGCCTCCTGCCAAGCTAGACCTCCCCTTTCACCTTAAAACCATCGCTCTGTCCTGCCTTGAAAGGGCTGACTGCATCTCCCCCTTCGAGCACTGAACAGCCGCCGTAAGGTCTCCCTCGAGCCTTCTTTCCCAGCCTGAACACCCTCAGTTCTCAACCTGTCCTCACCGCAGAGGTGTTGCAGCCTTCTCATCGTTTTTGTGTCCTCCTCTGGGCCAAACCCAACAGATCCCTGTCTGTCGTGTGCTGAGGACTTCAGCGCTGGGCACAGCAGTCCCTGGTCGGATCTGAGCAGAATGATGCCTGGTTTACTTTGAAAGAAGGGTGTCGGTGTATTTGAGCATCAGAGGCTTGCTCCGCAACTGCTGTGCTGCTAGCAGCACTGCCCTTCTCCCTCCCTTGCACTATTTGTTTGCCGGTGCAGAGCTGGAGCAGTTGGTCTCCATTGCACTGCTCGAGTGTTGAGTTCTCTCTTGGGATGATCTTTGTCCCACTGGTGTTCCTCAGACCCTGCTGTGTGGTTTGCATTAGGCTGCTGGCCCTTCACCTCCAAAGAAAGGATGTCCTGGCCTGCAACAGTGAGCTGTCTCACACAAGGATGGCAGAGGTGGAGATGTGCACAAGGTGCATGGGGAGATGCTCAGCAGGCAGCATGTGCAGATGATAGGAAAGGCTTCTGGAGACTGATTTGCCCTAGAGCTGGGGTTGTTACTCATGCTGAATGGACACTGGGAGGTGAAATGCAGAGCACAACCCACAAGAGAAGCTAGATCTGAAAACATCCACCCTTGCATCAGGACAAAGGAAGTTGACTTCTGATTGTTTCTGTTAGAAACCCAAAAGCTCAGGGTTTGCCAGTACACCTGCAGGGTGCTGCAGAGGCAGTCTGTAGGGAGCCACATGACACAGAAGCGGAAGGAGTTATGTGCTTGAGGAAGAGCTACAGGGATGTGAGAGCAAGCATGGCAGCAGCCATCACTCCTGCAGTGTGGACACTGAGTGTGGTGATGCTTCTAAGAGGTTACAAGGTGGGTATCAGGATGCTCAGTGGCATCAGGGATTCCCTGACCAGGAGATGTGTCATGGCCCAGCCTGAGAGCAGCCTGCCCAGGATGGGGAACTTCCTTTGAACAAATGTTGTCCTTTCCCTTCTCCCCTGCCAAACTTCATCTAAAATTACTTCTTCCACTTCAGGAGCAATTCTGAATTATCTGAAATGTACACTGAATTTAATCTGCTCTTAGAAAAGCAATCAGAACACTAATCCTTGACTCACTGGGCTGGCTTGGCTGAGCCCTTGGCAGGGGAGGAATTTATGCCTCCCTTCTTCCTTGTAGGGAACACCTGGAGATGTTCCTATCTCTTGTCTGCATGCCATTGCTGTGACCATTCCTCTGCCCATGCCACACCATGACTTGACCTTCCAGAGGTTTTCTGGCAGATGCCACCTGGAGAGCATGATGTGCTAGATTTCTCTGGCTCTGCAGTGGCTCAAGAGAAGAGCCTGTGGGTTCAGGGTCAGTTTTGAAGAGAGCATAGCTGCTGCAATGGTGGAAAGTAGCTTTGCTCC
The DNA here is from genome assembly GCA_013399775.1 of Semnornis frantzii. Taxonomy (NCBI): domain Eukaryota; kingdom Metazoa; phylum Chordata; class Aves; order Piciformes; family Ramphastidae; genus Semnornis; species Semnornis frantzii. Next base: position 89,819 of record VWYK01109322.1, read on the forward strand.
ACCGGTCATAGCTTTACAGAGTCATTCATGTCAGGCAGGACCTCCAGAGGTCTCCAACCATTGCTCTTCAAGAGGTTCCTCATGACCTTCTCCAGTCAAGTTTTGAACACTTGTGATGTTGGAGAGCCCATGGCCCCTGTTCCTGTTTTGGATCACCTTTGTTTTCCCTTTTGTCAGCTCATAATTTCACTTATCCCAAACTTTACTTGCTGCCTCTTGCATTCCAACCTCAGGTAGATGGTTGAAGCCTGTAACAAGATCTCTTCTTCTAAAGGCTTTTTGTTTGGGCTTTTATTTTTCTCTGCCTTTGTACCTTGGCAGACTCTTTCCGATCCCAAAATCTACTGCCTCTAGATGAAGCACAGAGTATTGCCTCCCCCTCTCATTGCTGTGCTCCCAGGTCTGCCCACCCATCAGAGGTGTGAGTAGGTGTGCACAACACCCCCAAAGGAAGGAGTGGAAGGTGGCAGGTTATGAAGCCCTGGTGGCTGTAGGCTTAGACAAGTCTTGCTTTCACTTGTCTGCCTGTGTGCCTCAGTGTTTGTGGGAGTTGTCAGCTGCTTATGATCTCTCATGGTGTCTTCACCTCGAATACATGGTACCTGGAGGCTAGGGAGGTGACCACAGCAGCTAAAGCTATGGGTGTAGAGGGAGGCTGAAGGGTGAAGGCTTTTTAGGCAGAACTGTGCATTTTTTTCAGGCTGAGGCTGTTAAGTCTCTTGTGAGGGAGACTTGTGAAGTCTCTAAGGAGGGAGATCTTTCTTGAGAACCTCATTGGCTGTGAAGGGGCCTTGGGTGCAGAGGTGATCTTGTTGGCACTAGATGCTGGAGCAGAGCTCTCACTAAGTCTGCTCTGCAATGAGTGTGTAAAATGAGGCCCCTCAGCTCTCACTTCTCTTCTGGAGGACCCTTTTCTGCTCTCACTGCAGCAGTAAGCCAGGCAAGCTCGTGGCAGGTGGTGAGGACCAGTTGTAAGGTCTCAGCCCAAATTCAGCACCAGTGGGTCCTGAAGCACAGGCAGCACTGGCATGTACCTAGAGCCTTAGAATGGGCTGGGTTGAAAGGGTCATCTGGTCCAACACCCCTGCAAGTCAGCAGGGGCACTAGATGAGGTTGCCCAGATCTTGCTCCCAAGTGCCCGTGCCTGAGTGGTTGGTGAAAATCCCTGGGTCCTTCTTTCTGTGCTGCAGCTCCCCGTGCTGCTCCGCGCCGGTGCTGTTGGCTTGGTGCTGGCCTGCAACGCGGTGATGTGGACAGTCTTTGCCAAGGCCCTGCGGTTCTCCTCCTCCTCAGCTGCTGCCTCCGTGACAACCACAGCCTCCAACTTCATCTCTTCTGTGAGTAGTCCCTTCCCCAGGGACTGAAGCCTGGAGGGCGGAGCAGAGGGATGCAGGAATGTTCACACTGGGTGCAGCTGGTCATGACCTGTGGTGAGGCCTCAAACACTATGTTCAGGTTGGGGCACCTCACTGCAAGAAGGACACTGAGGTGCTGCAGCTTATCCAAAGAGGGGCAGTGAAGCTGCTGAGGGGTTTAGAGAGCAGCTCTTGTGAGGAGCAACTGGGGAAAAGGGGAGGACCTTGTTGCTGTCTTACAGCTATCTGAAAGGAGACCGTCACAAGGTGGGGTTGGTCTCTTCTCCTAAGTGAAAAATGGTAGGACAAGAGGGAACTGCCTCAAGTTGTGCCAGGGGATGGTTGCGCATTAAGAAAACCTTCTTCATGGAAAGGGTTGTGAAAGCCTGGAACAGGCTGCCCAGGGACGTGGTGAAGTCACCATCACGAAGGGATTTCCTCAGGCACGTTTTCTCTAGGACCAGCTCTCCTAGCAGAAGACCTCCTGGTCCTGGCAGTGCAGACTAGACAAAGCTTTGTCTCTTGTCTCTCCCCTCAGGCTGTCCTGGGCAGGTGTCTGTTTGGGGAGACATGGACGCCGCTGTGGTGGGTCGGCCTCGCCTTGACGCTCTGCGGCCTCCTGCTGCTGCACACAGCTGCCCCCCGGCCGGCACAGCTGCCAGAGAAGAAGGAGGTGTGATGGCTGCTGCCAGAGGCACCACGGTCTGCCACCCGCTTCGGCCTGCATCCTGACCGCATGCCCAGTCCTCGGCCGACTCCTCATGTGCCAGCCATGGACCCACTAAGCCCTGCTCGCCTGCCAGGCTCCCGGCTGGCAGAGTGGCCCTGCGCCCATCCTGCCTGGCACAGTGGTGGTGTGGTGGCAGCGGCAGCCTCAGCGCTGGTGTGCTCCAAGTCGCTGTGGTGGAAATCGGGGCCGGAGGCTTATCAGCTTGCTCCTCCTCACACCCTGAGGCTGTGGAGCTGGCCCGGTTTGGGGAAGGCTGGAAGCAAACGTGGTGGCTGTGGCAGGTGCCTGTGCACCAGGACTTTCCCATTGCAGGACCTCTCCTGGCATAGCGAAGCAGTCAGAAGCAGACAGTGAAGGCAGCTGATAGCTCTGCTCTGCTCTTCCTGACTTACCTCTCTGCCTCTTCAGATGCTCCCTATTGTTGCCTGTAAGTCTGTGGAGCCTTTCCCTGGCTCCATCACCTTTCCCTGTCAGTCCCATGCACCTTTTAACTTGCCACTGAAACCTGACACCTGCAGTTTCCACTTACCGTTTCTCATGTGTTCCTCCCTGTAAGGTTACCACTCTTTCCTTCAAACTCTTAGGCAGGCTGGGGCTTTGCTCACTGTTCCTGCTGGCTGTAGTCAAACTGTGACTTTGGGACAGTACAGCAACTGCATGTGAAAAGTCAGCTGCTGACACTGGGAGTGTCCTTGTTCAACACGTCCCCCCCTCCTCAGCTGAGCTGCTGTTTGCTTTGTTGTCTGGTAAAATGGCATTTCTCAGAGCATTGGAGATTTTGTACCTCTGGGTGATGCTGATTCCTGTTAGTGTGAGGTAATCAAACAGATCAGGTGTCGACAGGGTGGATGTGTCAGAAATGATAATTTCTAAGGTGTTGACTTCTTTGCGCACACCTCCTGTTTCGCTAGGAAATTTCTGGGTCACAGTCCCAGTGGAGAAATGCCTACAAGTGTGTGCATCATGCTGGTGGTATCACCTGTTTGCTCTGGGCTTGCCGAGCTGCCTCTGTCTTGTGACCACAGAGAGTGAGTAAGGACTGTGGCATTTGCAGAGAACCTAAGGACTTGTTTCTGTGAGCCTTCCTATCAGAACCTGTCAGCTTTATCATGATTGGCAGCTCTGCACCATGTCCAGCAGGATGCAAAAGTAGGCTTGAGGTTGGAAATGCCACTGGGGTTGTGCTGCCTCCTTCTTCCTATCAGAGAGACAAAAAGTTGGCGTTCCCAGAAGGGGCCAGGAGCTGTTTGCTCCAAGTGCCCTGCTTCAGGAGACCTAGGTCATCACATCTGGCAACTGTGTCCCAAGAAGGGCAAAGGATTTGCCTCGCCCCTTGGTGCACTCCTAAGGCTTCCCCTCCAAATAGGCGCTACATGTGATGGGGAAGAGCAGAGGACACTGAGTACCTGCATGCGAAGTGCAGCAGGGTAGCTCCTTGGCTAACAGCAGTGGGATGTGCCTGGCCCCCTGGGAAGCTGGGGAGTGACACAGTGACCCCACACCCCTAGTAGGTCTGTGGAGAGGACAGCCAGGAACTGTGTCTTTGTAAGCACATCAAGGCTCTGGAGGCCTTGGTAGGCGACGGAGAAGCGATGGAGGCTGCCAGCCTGCCTGCCTTGCCCGTGCTGTTAACTCTCAGTCCCCTGTAAGCTGTGGCAAGCACCTTCATGCCAACAGCAGTACAAGGGCCAGACTCTCTGCTCCCCTCCCCTCCTCCTACCAAAGCTTTTGCAAAGTAATTTTGAACGTGGGCTGTCTCCAGAGTCACCTCTCTCTGTTACGGCTGTCACTCCAGGAGAGGGTCTAGCAGATGTCTGCAGGTGTGCAGGAAGTGTGGGCAGCATTCGCCTTGGTAGTGCCCGTGCCAGAGGCGAAAGGCTGTGAACTAGGGCTGTAAAATCACCTTTGTCAATCCTGCAGGGTGGGAACAGGAGTGCATTTTTCCTCCAGTTCCTGTGGGGTAAGAAGGTTGCCCAGCAGGATGCGTTCAGTGTCAGAGACTCTCTCCTTTATGCACTCAGGGTTTGGCCCACCTGTGCCTGTGGTGATTGGCAGTGGGGCCAAGGCTACGGGGAAGGGTGCGATTGCCATGTGGCAAAGAGGGCTTGGTACGTGACTGGAGGTGATCTTAACCAGAGGAGCAGGCAATTTGAGAATGAAAACACTGTGGAAAGCTCAGTGGCTAAAATGTAGCATTTGTAGGTAGGTCAGACCATGCCCACTCACGCGAAAGCCGCGCTAGACTAACCAGCCAGTGGAGCTTGAAGAGCGAGCAACTCCAATGTGGCTGACCTCGTAAGGCGGCTACAGATTATGCCAATTGTAAGAGCTTTGTTTACCAGGGCAGAAGGTGAATTACCCTTCTGCAGGAAGTAAATGATGTGCTTGCATGGAGGCTTTGCACACCTGAGCTGAAGAGTTTCCAGAGAAGAGCCTCAGGTACACACTTCTGCTGGAATTCCAGCGAAATAGCATTTTTGTTCACACACCACCCAGGAGCTGGCAGTTAGGAGTCTCCCCTGCACCTTACCCTCATTGTCAAGCACAACTCTCATTTTTCAGCGTCTCGATCAGATTTTCCTCAGGCAGGGCTATGCTATGTCATGCTTTGAACAGCAGAAGCATGTCCTGCTCAGCAGCAAGGCTTGCAAGGTTGCTCCTGAAGACTGAAGTCAATATTCTTGATTTAATGGTGGGAAGCATATGAAAAATCTGTAGTACAAACAAGGACTCAGACTATTATATTCTAAGGTAAATAACGCCTTGTACACCTTCACAAGGAACAAAGGCAAATCAAATGGTGGTTGCAGCTGACCCTTAAACCACAGTTTGACCGATAAGGAACTGAGACACTGGGAAATGTGCCTGTTGTGGCTGACAAGAAGCCAGCCAGACTTGGAAGGTTTGTACAGCATCTCGGTCAGGCATGCACCAAAACAAGTGGAAGGGCACTCTGCCCAGCTGATAAGGAGAAGTGAATGTGATAAATAAGATCAGTGTGGATTGCTCTGCTGAGTTTGGTGTGCTGCAGATCTTCACAACATCTGGTTCAGTGCCTTGTGCCGATCCTTCAGAGACCTTAAATGTTGATCACACTGCAAGGGGTCAGAAGTGCTCTTAATTCCACTGAAGTATTCCACCCAATGGCATGTTCTTAAAGAAGGAAATGGTGTCTCAGTGCTCCAGAAGAGTGGAGCTGTCTGTGGCCTTGGATGTTGCAGGAAAAATGTGAGGTGGTTGTGCCTCGGTACACGGCACTGGTGAGGCTGCACCTCAAATACTGCCTTCAGTTTGGGGCTTCTTCACCACCAGGACACCGAGGTGCTGGACCATGTCCAAAGAGGGCAGGGAAGGGGGTAAGGGGTTTAAAGTGCAAGTCATGAACAGCAGCTCCCCTCTCGAGGGAACTGGGGCTGTCTAGCATGCAGAAAAGGAGGCTCAGGGGAGATCTTCTCATCTACAATTACCTGAAAGGTGACTGTTGCAAAGTGGGCTCAGTCTCTTCTCCCAAGTGATGAGCAACAGGACAAGAGGGAATGGCCTCAAGTTGTGCCAGGGGAGGTTTAGGTTGGACACAAGTTAAAAGTCTTCCCTGAAAGGGTTCTTGAGCCCTGAAAGAGACTGGGGAGGAAAGCAGTGGAGTTACCACTGCTGGAGAGGTTGAAAAGCTGTGTGGATGTGGTGCTGAGGGCCCCCTGGTGCCAAGCAGTGCTGGGTCAGCACTTGGACTGGATGGTCTTAAAGATCTCTTCCAGCCAACACAATTCTACCACTCTGATTTTTTCTTTTTCCTTCGAGGTTTGAGAAAAGTGGCTGTGGGTGGCTGCGCTCATTGCCAAGGCTTCCTAAGCAGCTCCCGGAGCTACTGTGTGCCCTTGAGGTGCTGGGGGAACGTCTGGGGAGTGCCTGGGTGGGGCCTCCTGCTCCCATTTTGCTGGGGCAAGGTGATGCACAGCCTGCTGAGTCCTGCCTGAGTCCTGCCTGCCACAGAGGCTCCACTGCAGCCCACAGGGACAGAGCCGTGGCAAGAAATGGGGGGAGGGAAGGGCTGGAGAAGAGTGGCCGTGGGTGGGAGATGGCTGATGGAAGAGGCACGTAGGTTTTGAACCCTCCAGTCTTGCTTGGCTCAGAGCTCACATTGACCTGCAGTTCCATGCCAGTGGGAGTCAGGGCTGGGGCTTGGCTGCACAAGCAGCTTACCTCCTTCCCTGACCCAGGTGGAGCCTCTCTAGTTTTGGAGAGATAAGAGTCAAACAGCTCAGCTTGGCACCGTGACCTGCTGGGTGCATGCGCGCCTGAGTGCCAGCCAGGGCTTCGCACCCAGAGGCTTTGGCTAAGTTAAGGCACTGCTGAGCAGCGTCCCAGGGAAGAGGCATTGCAGATTCCACATCTGCTGCTGAGCAGCTCTTTCCTCATCCAGAGAGGAGCTATTTCGAACGACTGTTCCTCTTCAGGACAATCCTGAGTTAGCAGTTCACAGGCATGGCTTTGCCAGGGACCAGTGCTGCACAAAAGAGCACTGTTGGGCATGGAGCTACTGCAGCTGCCCACCAAGGTGAGAGCATCTTGTGATGCTGTGAAGGACAATGGCCTGGGTGCTGCAAAGAGGAGTGGGCAGGAGTGTGCTGGCCTCGTTGTTTTTCAGAGAGAGAGGCAGCGCCACCATACTAAGGAGTCCACCACACAGAACAGCCACACACCCAGGAGTGGGCCAGAGCCTTTGCACCCATCGTGTTTTGGGTCTGTTCCCATACAGCACAGCTTCTTCCTGCAAACCCCCCTGATCTAGGAAGCTTCTCTCTTCCTGCTGCACAGCAATTTCAGTCAGGCTGGTGGGAATGTGGCATCTGACCTGTAGTCTGGAGGCTGTGTACACCTCTGTGTACAGACACCCACACCCACACAGGCAGGTGGGAGAAGCTGTAACACCACCCCAGCAGAGAGAAATGTTACTTGAAGACACTGGCATGCAAGTTTCTGTTTTCTCATCTTGACAAGTGCAACCAAACACCTATCTGTAGGTGGGAAGGGTTTCTGTCAGCCTCTGCCTTGTTCTCTGAAGCTGATTTTCGTATATGGATAAACTATTTTATCCCTGTCTCAATATTTGCACTATTGATTTCCCTGCCCTTACCATTTATTTTTGCAGCCCTCTTTAGGCTGATTTTTCCTTGTAGCTTTTCATATTGTTTGCTGTAGGTGTAGGCTGTGGATGTGTGTCCACACTGCAATCAGTCAGTGTGGTCACCCATGCACACTCGAAGCTAGTTCATGGGTGAGTGGCAGTAGGGTGGGTATGACTGGACTAACTGCACCCACTCTGCTTTGGACCCTTTCCAAGCATATACTGCTGGAGGGGTCCTCCTGCCCTTCTCAGGTATCTGGATGAGGTGGGACAAAGGTGTGATGAGCAAGTTAGCAGCCTAGAACCATTCAGTGTGGGAAAGAAAGGGTCATGGGTTTAATGGGTCAAGACGACTGTAAGGTGTGTGGAGGAAATCAGTTGGAGTAGTTGTTGACTGTGTGCCAGAGCACCTCCGTCCTCCTGCAGCACATCACACAGGCAAGAGCTCCTGCCCACAGGGCACCCAGAGCCTGGCAGCTTCCTTGGCTTTGAAAGAGAGCAATTCTATTAAAAAAAAAGAAAAAAGAAAAAAAAGCAAATCCCAGCTGGTGTCTGGAAGAAGTGACATGATGGAGATCTCTTCTGTGGTTTCTTGCACAAAACTCTGGGGAGAAACGTTCAGCAGAGAAGCAGAAGTGCCTTACCCTGAGTCACACTGGTCCATACCTAAGGCAACGGTTTCAGCGCTGGAGCAGGCTGCTTCTGGTGCTTGCAGTGGCGCAGCTGGACCAGGGTTGAGGGCCAGGCAGCTGTAGTGCTGAAATCCCAGGTTCAGCCTTCAGACCTGGTTGCTCTCTGCATCTGGACTGGTTTTTCAGTTTTGCTGCTTGCATCTCAGCCAGGGGAGGGGAAGAGATGTCACAAAATTAGCTGGAAAGACTTTAACCTTCTGGGTTGCTGTTAAAGCAGCTCTGTAGCTTTACAAGATGGCCTGGCCTGAAATCTCTGTTTCTCATGGTGACTGCTCCTTCAGGACAGGGAAAGTGCTACCTGAGAGCACTTTGCCTGAACACCTGTGAGCCTGCATTTGGTGTTTATGTAGTTATGATCTTTGCTTTATCATAGAACTATAGAATGGTCTGGGTTGGAAGGCACCCCCAAAGGTCATCTGTCTTTGCCTTCCCCAGAGCAGGCTGCCCAGTGGTGCTGGCTGGCAGTGATAGGATTTTCATTCCTTCTGGAGGCAGCTACCCAAAGCTAATCACTTCAGGTCCAAAACTCATCTTTAGCAATCCATTGGAAAGGAAATGGTGGAATTTCCATAATAACTCTGTTGGCACCAATCACTCCTCTGGTATTTGCCTGTCAGAAACCTCTTACGAGGTAGCTGGGGCCAGATGACTTAGAATCAGTTAAGACCTGGGCTTGGCCATTTCGCATCAACTGTTGACGTCCGATTGCCTGCCACAAGTTAGCTCACGCAAGGTTAGAAGAGAATCTGCCTGCTGGGAGCATGGGATGCCCTCGAGCCATGGCTGCCAGGCCACTGTCAGGGCCCGTGGCTGGGATGGGTCTTGCCAATAGGAAATTCCTGGTGGGTGAGTTGGAGAGCAACATAGCAACTCCAGGAAGGTCCAGCTAAAAAGAGATGGACCAGATCCTTGGCTGCTCTCCATCTCTGCAGCGCTTCCTTTTTGTCTCCCCAAGACTGTTCCCTAGGGTGTGGTTCAGGAGGGACTCACCACAGAACAGACAGCACCCGTGGGAGCCATCCTGCTGTGCTCAGTGGGAGACAGCTCACTGTGCTGCCCCTTGGGATCCCAGCCCGGGCTTACAACCTGTGGTGCTTGGGAGCTGGGTTTTGGATGTTGCTCTGGGCATAGAAATTAAAAAAACTAAAGAGAAGCAACTCTTGAAGCCTTGGATGGTTGTAAAAATTGCATGTCAAGACATTACTGTCGGAAAAGGCAAAACTCCATAACCAGACATGGGGTTGTGAGGGCATAAAAATGTCAAGCCAAGGACTGGGTTACCCTCTGTGGCCTTCCTACTTGGCATGGATACCTGTGGGCATGATCTGGAAGTGTGACCTGTTCCTGTAATTTTTGATAGGCAAAATCAACAAGACCTGAGACAAAGAGCAAGCTTGTAAATAGAGGAGCAGCTGCTGGGGAATTTGATTTTGTTTGCCTTTTGTTACCTTCTGATGTCAGGTAAAAAGGTGACTTAGCTTGCAGCAGGTAGGGGCAGATAAGGCTGATAGCCTCTGGTGTCTGATTTTGCAAGCTGGGAAGTGAGTCTCTGAGGTTATTGGTAATCAGCTGGAGATTTCCTGTGAGGAAGATCTGCTTCTGTTCATTAGAAGAGGATGCTCTTACATAACAGATAAAGTGGCTAACTGTTGGAACTGTTTGGGGGAAAAGCTGCCACAGGGCTGATGGTTTTCATAGCCTCTCCAAGGAGGAAACGAAAGCCACACTGCTGCACCACAAGCAGCCACTCTGACCAGCAAAGACAGAAGGAGCTTTGCCCATAGGAGGGACAGAGCTCACCTGGTGACGGCATGAAACAAGCCAAAACCATCCTGCAGTTGAACTTTTCTCAGGTCCTGCCAGGAGCTGCCTCAGAGGGCATTTTCAGTTCAGTAGCCTTTGCTGGCAGGGCAGGCTTGTACGAGCCAGGGGAGGAAGCTGGTGGAGCAGCATTGTACCACATGCCAAGTTTAATAGCTTTGAATTGAGCTCCTACCAGTGCGTGCAGAATGACAATGGGAGCAGGCAAGAGCAGCAGCTGCACCAAGTAAAGAACTGAAATAAACCCAGGAGTTGCTGCAGACAGTGAAGGGTCATCACCTTCTGGGCTGGAGGAGGTTCATGGCAGGGCAGAGCTCACACCCACTTAACTTCTGTAATCTGTCCTTGAACTCCGAGGCTCAAAGTGAGGGTCAGGTCACATAGGCTGTTGAAATCAGCCTTTGCAAAACCCTAGGGGACTGGAAGTGTGACTGTCCCTACTGAATGCCCTGTCAGCACCACTGGTCCTCAGCACACACCTGGCAGCACTTCTGCAGGAGCAGTGTTACCAGCGGCAACCCCTTCCCTGTCTGCACAGTTCTGTAGTTGTTGCAGGACTCCTGTCTCAGCACCCTCCTGCCTCCAGCCAAGCAGGGACCTATTCATGTAAACTGCAGACTGGAGTAGGGAACTACTGCCTGTGAGTTCAGCTGAGGTCAACTCTCTGATGCTGCAATTAAATGGCAGCTCTGAAGAAGGAAACTTGAAGCTGTTGATTGACGAGAAGCTCACCGTGAGCCTGCGGTTTGTGTGCTGTGCAGCAGGGCAAGAGAGGGGATTCTGCCCCTTGGCTCTGCTCTGCTCAGACCTCACCCTCAATCCTGCCTCCAGCTCTGCTGTCCCCAGTAGAAGGACACAGAGCTACTGGAGTGAGCCCAGAGGAGGCCACAAAGATGATCCAAGGGCTGGAGCAGCTCTGCTGTGAGGACAGGCTGAGGGAGCTGGGGGTGTGCAGCCTGGAGAGAAGATGCCAGGGGGACCTCAGAGCTGCCTGCCAGTGCTTGAAAGGGTCCTGCAGAAAGGCTGCAGAGAGACTTTTGCTGAGGGTGTCCAGAGACAGGCCAAGGGGGAATGTTTTGGAGCTGAGCAGAGCAGTTAGACTGGAGCTGAGGAAGAAGTTCTTGACTGCAAGGGTGGTGAGAGTCTGGCATAGGCTGCCCAGGGAGGCTGTGGCTGCCTCCTGCCTGGGGGTGTTGAAGGCCAGGTTGGGTGAGGCCTTGGGCAGCTGAATCTAGTTGAGAAGTGTCCCTGCCTGTGGTGGGGAGGTTGCAGTAGATGAGCTCTGAGATCTCTTCCAAGCCCTCCCAGGGTACACCCCCACGGGTTCAGCTGGCATGCACTGTGATGTGCTCTCACTCTAGCTGTGCTGTTCCTGTACCTGTAGCCTTTGCTATCCAGGAGGAAGGCAGTGCAGGCTGGCAGCAGTGCCGAGGGCTGAGCTGAGGTGGTGGCTTTGTCCCAGTAGTGAAATACGTTGTTGCCAGGACGTAGTCTGGTGCTGACTGGTGAGTGATGCTCTGTCACTGGGGATTCAAGTGTTCTGCAGATGTCCTGCCAGATGATAGATGTGTCCTGCACTGTGCCAGGCTCTGGGGACACCCAGCGTACACTGCCGGCAGGCAGGGACATGCTCACGGGGTGGGATCTGCTCCTTCAGCACCTTGCCTGCTCCACCGTTTCAGCATCAGATGAGCAGTGCTAAAGTAAATAGCTGCTGACCTGGATTGATGGAGGCAGGTCGGTGCCTTTGAAGGCTTCCACCCTTCTTCAGGAACATCCTGCATCTGCCTGTGCCAGCCCTGCAGCCTGAACCCTGCCTGGCTGGCCCTGGGCAGCAGCCATAAAGGGAGGAACTGGAGGGGCTGAGACCTCTTCCATGCCCTTTGTTTTCAGGTACTTGAGGACATGTTTTTATCTCTTCCTGCCCACTGTGCCCATGGTACGGTGCTGTTGGCCTGTGTCCCAGGAGCCCTCCCTCCCTGTGAGGTACATTCCTCTCTCCATCTTTGATCACCCTCAGGACCAGGGTGGCCCTGGGACACGTGGGGTCCAGCCGCCTCCCGAGCAGAGACCTTTGGTACAGCTCTTCAGCAAAGATCAGCTTGCAAGCAGCTCCTGACCCACCACGCTTCGTGCTCCTGCTGGGCATGGCCTGGTTCTCCTCTTTCCCCCTGGGTGGTGTCCCCTGGCTGTCCACTGAGAGGGGGCCAGGCCCAGGGTCCTTATGCTTTCCAACCCACACAGAGAAATGCTGGGTGGTAGCCTCCAGCTTCAAGTGCTTCTGCCCCAGCACAGTGACAAACCCCTGCCTAACTTCAGAGAGAGCTGGGCCAGCGCTGTCAGGGAGCTCTGCCTCTTGAGGGTCTGTGCTGGTGGGCTGCCCGGGGTGCAGTGCCCATGAGCTGGCTGGCAGGGCATGGGTGCTCTCCTGTTACTCACCCAGCTGATGATTTTGCTGTTTATCAGCGAAGGGGCTGCCCACCTGTCATCTGCTGATGCAAAGCCACCTGCCCTCTGAGGCGGGATTTAAGTTTCGCTGTTTTTCAGGCTCTGACTATGTGCAGAGGGAGTTGTAGTCATTTTTTTTTTCGTGGGAACTTCCTTTCTCTTAACCACCACCCCTTGGCAGGGATCTGGTGACCTCAGAGCCAGCTGCTGATAAAAAGGGCAGCCCTGCCTGACTTCTCCACGCTCCGAAGAAAGCGGCAGAGCCTTGGAAGTTGCTGGCACTGCAGGCGCTTGGGGTCACAGCAGCGACAAGAGCCATGAGCAGCTCCACTGGTGAGTGTTTCATGCTCCCTCGGCAGGCTGCAGTAGGTGTGCGGTTTGGCATGCTCCCTGTGGGGTGCCTGGCAGCTCCAGCCGAGGCAGAGCCTTTCCTCGCCCCTCTGCCTGCCCCGGCTGACACCCTGGGGAAAGGGCTTTCGGTGTCACTGCTGCTCTGCTGGAGACACTGGGACAGAAGAGCAGCTGTGTGCCAGAGCAAGAGGAGTTTCTGTCTTTTGAACTAAATCGTGGAGATGTTGCCTTTAGTGGTGCCTGGTACCCTCTGCAGAAGTTTCAGGATGACTGAACAGGGTATTTGTTTGGGCTGGAGCTCTGACCCGCGGGTGTCCTGCGTGCCCTCTTGTCAGAAAACCCTGCACCTACCTAGACAGGTGCCTGTGGCACTCAGGTAGGAGCTGCTGAGCCGCAGCCAATGCCTGTGCTTCTGAGGCCAGCCCAACCCTGGCACATCCCAGCCCTGCAGTCTGGGGCGCAGCTGTGCATGTGGGCTAAGTGGTGCCCACAGCAGAGGTGGGAGCAGGGCTCCAGAGCCATCAGAAGGGGAAGGGTGCCCTTACTGCCGCTCTGAGCCCCTCACTTCCTCCTGTGGATGAGCCCAACTTTTTCAGGAAGTCTTAGGCAGCAGCATCTTTGGGGTGGAATCTCCTGTCTCTGGGATGGGTTCTCACACCCCTAGGATGTGACAATGGTTGCCTGGAGGTTGGGCAAGGATGGGGACAAATCCTGCTCTCATGCAAAGCTACAGCTGTCAGCCCACTCCTGCCTTTTGGAGCGGCCTTACTCCTCCTGAAGCCAGGCATGCTATGAACACTCTGCTCCAGAGCAGGATTTTTTTAGCCCCACCATCTCAAGCTCATGGGGAAAAGCCCCCAGATCCTCACCTGTGCAAAGATGCCATGTCCTCGTTTCTGTTGTGGGTGATGATTGTGCTCTTGAAGCTCAGGACAGCTGCCCAGGCAGGTGGCAGTGCAGTGGAGCCAGGGAGTTTGTGTGGGAAGAGCTCTACAAGTGGTAAGTGATGAGGAGGTAAAATTAAAACCACTGCCTTCAAATTTCTTCTCTAAAAAGGGGAAAAAAGAACAATTCTGACAGCTCTGTGGGTCTAGGTTTGCTTCCTGCCAGCCCCTGGCAGGCACGTTCTTGGGGTGCTAATTGCTGTGCTGGCAGACCCAGCGCCTGCACCCAGCCTGCCCCAGGCAAGAGGCAGAGCAGGAAGCCAAAAATGGGCTGTGGGGTCTGCCAGGGGTGGGCAGGCTGCAGCCAGGGCCCCTGGGATGCCACGATGGGCACGCCGCCAGCTCGCTCCGCAGTGTTTGTTGGCACAGAACACGGTGCCAGCTGGATCCTAGGGTGTCAGGGGTGTGTTTGCACAGGAGGAGGCTGCAGCACAGGCACTGCTGTGGGGTACAGGACTTGGGCACCACGCTCCGCACTGCCAGGGCTTACTCCAAGGCTGCAGTCTTTCTCCCTGTCCAGGAACAAGGAATGGAAGTGCAGTCCCTACCTTAGGAGTGCCAGAAGAGCGGATTGCCCTGAGCCTTGTCCCAGAGCCATCCCATGCTTCAGCTCTCTCATCCCCCTGAAGCCTTCTGCCATCTCCAGGGCTGTCTTCTCTAGCTTCTTATCCTGGCACCAGGGTCTCTGTTAAGAAGGGAGAATGAGTAGCCTCTGTGACTGGAGATTTACTAAGGCTGAGGAAGATGCAGTTCCCCCTCATGGTCTTCAGGGGAGTTAAGCAATTCCAGCTCAGATTTTTCAACACCCACACCCTGCTCTGCAAATCTTCAGCCTGAAGTTAGCAACTGGCAGGCAGACAAGACCCGCAGGAAAGTTCAATCTGCTGGCAAAAGGTGGTGGCCAGTGCCAGCTCCATTCCTTGCTGTGCCGCGGGAAGCACGAGGCCGTTAGGAGAAGCGTGGTTCAGGTGGTTGCTGAGCAGCACAGGGAGCCAGGAGCCTGCAGGGGTTCCGTGGGTGATAGTTCAGGTTGTTGGAGGCTGCGGTTGCTGCCCAGCGCGGGCTGCAGCAGGAAGCGTGCCACTGATTGCAGCCTGCCCCAACTCCAGCTCTGCCTTTGGCAGCTCACACCACAGCAGCTGCCAGCAGATTGCAGCCTGCTCAGGGTCAGGGATGGCTCTTGTTGATGCTCAGGTTAGCAGGGTTGCCTGGTACCGTGCAAATCTGTCAGGAGGTTTGGTGGATTAATCCCTTCAGCCATTATGCCTTTGACTTGCTCATCTCTAAACTGCCCTGAGCTGATTTAAGTTGTGGGAGCCTCCCACAGCTCCATCTGAATCACTCCTGAGCCAGCTGCTTCGGAGGCATTGTTACTCCCTGCTCTTCACACAGAGTTGGAGTTGAAGGGTGTTCAGTGGGCAGGTACAGGGCAGGTTAGACACTGCCAAAGAAACACAGCTCAGCCACGTCCTGGCACGCTGTGCCTTTCCCTGGCATGCTGGGGCAGCCTGCCTGAGCCTGGGGCTGTGAGCCCCCATCCCCACCTTCACCAAAAGCCAGGGGCTTGCTCGAGCACACCTCAGGCTTGTGCTTCTCAGAGCTCTGATCCCACACTGCAGCCCTGAGCCACTGGGCAGGGAGCTGCTGAGGCTCTTCCCAGCTGTGTTCAGAGATGCAGGAGAGCAGCCCAGGAGCTGTAAGTGCTGTGGCTGACAAATCCTGCTGCTGTGCTGGGAATGAGGGGGAGAGAGACACTTGGCAGGGGCTCCCGCTGCCGTCTGAAACGGCAAGAAATGATACTACATTCATTAATTAATTGCATTTATTATCTTACGCAATACTATTCCTAACAGGGCTCTGCCCCTCACATCTAGCACCCTCCCCAGACCAGCAGCATCTCTGCAGCACAGCTGGTTCCTAGTTCCAGACCTTCCTGTAAGGTTGCAAGAGAAAAGTCCTTGGAAACTACCTTGCAGAGAAGCACATCTGGCGTAAGAGGCTAATGAATGTTGTGAGGTTATTTGGCACTAATTTTAGGGAGGGAAATACAAAGAAGCAGCTTCTTAAGTCTTGGAAGAGCTTAATGGTTGGAATCTGTGATCTTCAAGGACTTTCCCAACCTAAACATCCTCTGATTCTGTGGTTTCTTAGGGCACTGGCATCCCAGAGACACTGGGAATGGCAACAGCTAAGGGGAGCCAAGCTTCAACACCTGTGGCTTACTCACAGCTTGACTGTGTCTTGTAAGGAGCAATTAAAACTGCTCTTGTTATTGGATAATCTTGTGTTGGGCATGGCACAGAAGTGCTGCACACAAGAGTTACTGCCAGAGCCTTGGCTTTGCCAGGGTGCCACTAGCAGATGGAGAGAGTGTGGACCCTGTCCACAGGGGTGTGCAGTGGTCAGCACCTTTTACGGGCTTCCATGCAAGGGTCCATGACAACTGCCAGCCTCTAACTCATCCTAGCAACAGGACTCACACCAGGTCTCTGCATTCATCTACATATTGGATTATATGGGATTGGATTCCATTACATTAGTTTGTATTGCATTAGACTGTGTATTCCATTAGATTCCCTTGCATTGGGTTGTATATTGCATTGGATTGTTACATTCTATTATTAGAACTATAGAAGCATTTAGGTTGGAAAAGACCTTTGAGACCATGGAGCCCACCTGTTAATCCAGCACAGCCAAGCCACTGCTAAATCACAGCCTCAGTGCCACATCTGTGTGCATTTTAAAGTCCCCTCTAGGGGTGGTGACTCCACCACTTCCCTTGGCAGTCTCTCCCAGTGCTTGGTTACTCTGTATGGTTGAAATCAGGTGGAGGTGTTTAAAAGATGCACAAATGTGCTAAGGAACATGGTTTAGAACCAGAACAGAGTTAGACAATGCTTGGACTTGATGATCTGAACTGACCAGTTCTGTTCTTTTCTAAATCTTTTACTTCTTTCTTGTCTATAAAATGTTTTCTTATTGTATTTTATTGTTTGCTCTGTAATGCAACATGGCACAATGCTGCACTTTGTGCTTTACTTACTCACTGGACACTTGGGTGCTGTAAAGCCTCCCAGGGCCCCGTTAAGAAGAAACTTGTCTGTACTGAGCAATTTACAGCCAAGCTCTCCCTTTTTTCCTTTATTTCTCCCTTGCTGCTAATGGCATTCCAGAGGCCGACCTGAAGGTCACTGGGATTGACTTCCTCAAGAGCAAGAACTGTCCCCAGCACCACACAGATGCCTACAACATCAAGAACCTCGTGGTGCGGCGCGGGAAGCCCTTCGAGCTCCAGATCAGCTTCAGCAGGGAGCTGAAGGCCTCCGACAAGCTGGCACTGCGCTTTGGCATCGGTAAGTGGCAGGCAGGCGAAGCAGGGGAGCCCTGCCAGCCTCTTGCCCTGCCCGGCGCTGCAGGGTCACTGCAGAACCCCGCAAACCTCCTGCAGCTGCTGTGGTGTTTGTGTCCAGGGGAAAATCCAATGAAGAGCAGGGGGACCCTGGTGTCACTGAACCCAAGGAGGGAGCCAGATCTCAGCGGCTGGAAAATCTCCGTCACCAAGAAAAGCGGCAAAGAGGTAGAGCCTGCGGGCAGCACTCCCACGTGGATGGCACTAATGCCAAACCCTCCAGGGGCTATGAAGCAGATGCTCATCTCCCCGTCCTGCTTTTCCTTTGCTCTATAATTTAGGGGGACAACACCCAGCTTCCCCTCCCTCTCTGCACAGACCCACACAGCCACCAACCTTAGCACTCATTCCAGTTCTGTGGCACTGTGCTTGTCCCATGGCTGTGCTGGCAGGTCCATCATGCCTCCTCTCCTTGTTGCCCCCAGTGCCTGCTGTCTGTCACCAGCTCACCCAGTGCCCCGGTGGGGAAATATGCCCTGAATGTGAAAACTGGGAGTACCATTTACAAGCCTGAGAACAGTGAGGTGTACCTGCTGTTCAACCCCTGGTGCGAAGGTGAGTGCTCCTGCAGCCGGGCCCCCCTGCTGCTGCCAGGGCTTCTGCCTGAGGGAGCTCTTCCTCCCATTCTTTGTCCTCTCCTTCCCACAAGCCTCGCTTTTTTCCCCTAAAGCACTGCAAGCTGCATCCTTGTGGAACCAGTGGGAAACTGGGCAATAGCAATGAGCCACCTCCTCGCTGGGGAGCCCCCAGTGCATCTTCTCTCACCTCTCCATGCACCTTTCTGTCCCCACTCTCTGTTTCCCTGGGCCAGCACAAAGGAGGGCTGGGTTGGCTTAAAATCCAGATTAAAAGAGTAACGAGACCAAAAAAAGGTGGTGTTAGTTGGCATCAGTGCCCTGGCTTCCTCTGCTGTCTGCCTGGTGCACTGGAGTGTTTGTGCAGCAGGAAGCTTTTAGCTAAAGTCAGACACTGGCTGTGCAGCAACAGACCTACAGAGGAGGAAGTAAAGGTTAGTCTTAAAGGAAGTCCTGCCAGAGCAGGGAAGACAATCCTGAGTGCTCTGTGCTCATGACTTGGTGGGGATGCTGCTGGCTACTACTGACCCAGGTTAGCTTTCCAAGAGACTGGATGATTCTCCTCCTGTGCATGCAAACCTGAGGGGGTTTTGCTGCAGGTGATGTTGTCTTCCTGGAGGATGATGCGAAGAGGAAGGAGTATGTGCTCAATGATACAGGCTCCATCTACGTGGGCTCTGCAAACAGCATCTACAGCAGACCCTGGAACTTCGGGCAGGTAAAGCACAGCTGTTGCCGTGCTGGCACTGCTCTCCTTTGCCCTTTCCCCCTCGTTTCAGGGCTGTACAGAGTGGCTCCAAGCACTGGGATAATCCTGCTGGCTTTGCTGGGAGGCCTCACCTGCCTAGAGCCATCTGCCTGCTGAAGTGTTTTCCCCAGCTGCAGCTGGAGAGTGGGGTTTAGTGACACAGTTTATAGCCACATCATGAGGCTCTTGGCAAAGGATGTGGAAACTGAGGACTGAGCATTTCTAGTTGGAAAAATTCCCATAAAGATTCATTCCTGCTCCCATGCAACACAGCAGCTGAGCCATGGAGAGAGCTGCTAGGGAAAGAAGAAACAAATTATTTACCTATTGCATCACCAGTGGGAAAAAAATAGGGGAAAACCACTGGCAGGGGCTGGCATTGTTTGAGCGGTGCCCTCAGTTGGGCACAGGGCAGAATCAGCCCACACTTGCAGGAAGGGTGTTCCCCCAGGCTGCCCCTGAGATAACTCCAGCAAACCTGCTCGGGCTGGAGATAAGAGGTGGGTGCCAGAGCAGGGTCATTTGCACCTTGTGGGAAGCACACAGGCCCCCAAGTGGGGCGTCCTTCGCCCTCTCCAGAGAGCCTTCCCCACCAGAAGGTGTCTGTTTGTTTTCTCTGGTTTGGTTTGTCTCTGATTTGAAGCCACAGGGCACAGGGAGCCCAGCACAGGTGCTCCTGCCGATGCCTCCTGCAGCAGGGGACAAAGGGCACTGTCCCTGTGGCTGGTTCTATCCTAATATTTATTCTGCTGTTAAGCACTGAGAATTGCGATTGATACTCTGTCAGGCTTCCTGGGGTCGGATGTTTGACATGTCTGTGAACTGGAGCCGGGGGAGCTTTATCAGCAGCTGCTAATTAGGAATCCTTTGCTGCAATAATCTGCCTCTGTCTGCCTCCTTTTTTCCCCGGGGTTCATTTTGTACCTGCGTCAAGAGCCCCATTAAATTTTCATTACTGCTGTGAGCAACTCGTAGGACTGGGGGGGGGTGACGTGGATGCCTTGGGACTATTCACAGCAGCAAAGCCTGCTGGGTCAGGTGCCAGCTGCCTGTGCAAGGCACACGAGGTGGGCTCTTGTCTTCAAAGGTCTTCAAGCCCTTCTTGGGGACAGCAGCCTTGGGGAGTCTCACGGGCTTGAAAATCCAATGTGCTAAAGGAAGTGTGGAAGTCAGGACCTGTCAGACAAGTTCCTCCAAGTACTTCAGCAGACTTTGTAGGGATTGAACAAATTTTGGTTTAGAGCAGCATGTGAAAATACCTCCACTTTCTCTCACAGTTTGAGGAGTCCATCTTAGATGCCTGCATGTATCTGCTGGACAAAAGTGAACTGAAGCTGGCCAAGAGAAGGGATCCTGTGACTGTGTCCAGAGTCATGTCTGCTTTGGTATGCCTCTCTTGGGGAAGGGCTTTGCCTCTCTTGGGGAAGGGCTTTGCCTCTCCAGCTCTCCCTCTTCCTTCAGACGTGTTCATCTTTCACTGAGGCCTTAAACACCATCACAGGGAGCATCCAAAAGGGTTTCTTCAGAACCCACAAGGGCGGAGGGAGGAGCCAGTTGAAGTGCAGCATCTCCTCTCTCCAAAGCCTGCAGCTGTCCTGGTGCTTGTCCTTCCTCGACACCTGCACTGGCAGGGGCAGCACAAGGGCTGTGTTCCAGGGGGGCAGCTGCCCTCTGTGATGGGACCTTTCTTGGAGCCTTGGGGTTCCAGGACGCAGAGTGCATTTTGGCTGCCCTGAGCAGCGATGCCACCTCCCTTCAGCCAGCTAGGGGAGCTCCCAGCCAGCACCAGCAGCCTTGCTGGCCGCCCTTGGAGGAGCACGGGATGGGCAGAGACCCCAGAGATTCATTGGGCCTCATCCCTCTATTTTTCTCCTTCACTCCCCTGCATGGGCACAGGTTAATGCCAACGATGACAACGGAGTGCTGCTGGGGAACTGGTCAGGGAACTACAGCAATGGCACCTCCCCCATGGACTGGATCGGCAGCGTCTCCATCCTGCAGCAGTTCTACAAGAGCAAGAAGCCAGTCTGCTTCGGGCAGTGCTGGGTCTTTTCAGGAGTCCTCACCACCGGTAAGCAGGGACCTGGCTGCTTTCTCTGATACCCTGACTTCTGGCACTGAGCCCAGTGACGGCGCTCAGAGTGCCAGGGGTGGCAGGGACTGTGGGGTAAGGAGAGGCTCAGGGAGCTGGGACCGCTCAGTCTGGAGCAGAAAAAGGGCTGCTGGGGTCCTGCCCGTGTGTGCAGATACCTGACAGCAGGCGGCGGAGCTGCAGAACTGGTGAGGGTAGAAGAGACTTTGGAGATCATCAAGTCCAACCACTCACCTAGAGCTCAGTCTCACTGCTGCTAACCCAGGTCCTGCAGCTGGCCTTCCCTCAGCGATAGCCAACAGCAGGCCCAGAGGGCACAGTGACAGCCTGAGACACAGGAGGCTCTTTGCACTGTGAAGGCGATGGAGCCCTGGCACAGGTTGCCCGGAGAGGTGGTGGAGTCTCTGCCCTCGGAGACACTCGAACACTGGACGATGTCCTGGGCGGCGTGGAGGCCCCTGGGTGGGCAGAGGGTCAGCCCAGCCGATGCCCGGGGATGATGATATGCCCTGTGTCTGTGCTGTGTGCTGCAGTCATGCGCTGCCTGGGCATCCCCTCGCGCTGCGTCACCAACTTCAACTCCGCCCACGACACCGACGACAACCTGCGGGTGGACGTCTACCTGAACGAGTACGGCGAGAAGATGAGCTCCATGTCCTTCGACTCCGTCTGGTACTGCCCACCACGTGCCACCCCGGGCTGCCCTTTGAGAGCCTCCCTGCTGCTTTGAGTTGCTACTTAGGGGGAGAGGGAGAGCCTGGGAGCGAAAGGGAGGGGTCGAGGGAGAGAGGGAGGGCTTGGGGGAGAGAGGGAGGCACTGGGAACAAGAGGGAGAGCTTGGGAGTGAAAGGGGCTGGGGGACGGAGGAAGAGCCTGGGGGAGAGAGGGGAGGGCTGGGAACAAGAGGGAGGGCCTGGGAGGGAAAGGGAGGGCCTGGGAGAGAGGGGGAAGGGCTGGTCTTTCCCAGGGTTATACACAAAGCCCTGTTAAATCTGCCCTTCCTTAAGGACTCAGGCAGGAACCCCCAACTCCTCTGGCTGTCCCAGCTCACTTCATTTCTTCCCAACCACCTGCCCACAGGAACTTCCACGTGTGGAATGATGTCTGGATGAAGCGGACAGACCTGCCAGCGGGGTTTGATGGCTGGCAGACCATCGATGCCACCCCTCAGGAGCAGAGCCAAGGTAGGGTCTGCCTAGAAAGGCTCTTCCACATCTCCCAGGGGAGGCAGGGACTTGTCCTGTGAAAGCCATGGCCCCAGCCAGCACAGCATGTAACCTCCTGCACCTCTTCTTCCACTTGGGCAGTGCCATGCCCAAGCTCTGAGCTTGCTCCAGGCAACTCAGCCCAGGACAGGAGGAAGGGCATGTCCTGGCAGGCAGAAAGTCAGCTTGGTAAGATGCTCTGAGGACATGAACATTATTTCAGAGCTCCTTCCTCCTTCCACCACTCCCTAATGTCTTTAGTGGACTGGCAGACTCAAGCAGTCTGTAGTAAGAACTGTCCCTGGTGAAGATGCTTTCTGTGGAGCTTTCCTGAGGAAGTCCTGAGGCCGTTGATTGGTACCCAAGGGGAGTGACTGTGCAGACCCTCCCTGCATAGATGTGAGGAATTCAGAGGCAGGAAAGGAAAGGTTAATCCCGAAGGCTGTGCAGGAAGTGGGGCATTGCCAGGAGACCAAGCACAGGTGACTGGGCTCAGCTGGCTACATCCCAGAGCTCTGACTTCCAGATATTAAAGTCACTCAAGTGAGTGGCAGCAGAGCAAAGCTGTTCCCAGGCACGGGGCCGCTCTAGGGAAGCTGCCATGGCTGCGGGTCAGTGGGAGTGCTTCTGGGGCTCCTCGCTGACTTGCAGGGCTGCTCACTACCAGCGGTCAGATATGCTGGGCACAGACTCCTGCTCATGTGGGTGCAGGACAAAGCCTGGAGGCTGCGCTGCCGCTGGCTGAAGCCGAGGCTTCGTCTGTGCTCCGCAGGCATTTTCCAGTGCGGGCCGTGCCCAGTGAAGGCTGTGCGGGAGGGCAGCATCTACCTGCCCTACGATGGCACCTTCGTCTACTCCGAGGTGAACGCGGACCAGGTCTACTGGCTGGTCACAGAGGTCAACGGGCGCCAGAAGTTCACCAAGCTGAGCACCGAGACGCGTGCCATCGGCGTCCGCATCAGCACCAAGGCCGTGGGGCAGGACCGGCGCGAGGACATCACCCTGGAGTACAAGTTCCCGGAAGGTGACTGCCCCCAGGCTCCGTGGCAGTGCCCGCAGAGGACGCCTCTGCCCCTGTGGGTCACCCCACGGCCTGTTCTCTGCGGGAAGAAAGCGCAGGGTGGCTGCAGCAGCAACCCCCCCTGGCTGCAGAGCTGCTGGCGGCCCCGCTGCTCCTGGGCATCTTCGTGCCCGCAGTGACACCTGCAGGCTGCTCTGCAGGGGGCAGCCTGCGGGCAGAGAAGGCACTGGGCCGAGTGACCAACCCAGCGCTCAGGCTCACCATTGCTTCATTTCTTCCTCCTTCTTCTTGTCTTTCCATTCCCCAGACCAGAGCTGGAACAAATTCCCCCCACTGCCATTGCCCCCTCACAGTTCTTAGATCCAGCCACGTTGTGCTGGATTCCTCAGTCCAAGTGAGGACTGGGGAAATCTTGGGATGAAAAATGGAAGAGCATCCATCTTCCAGAAGTGTCTGGCAGTCCAAAATGCTACAGTGGCATGCAGCCATAGTGGAAACCAAGAGGGGCTCCTGAGGTGGAGGTGTCCTGGCATCCTCTCTGCTCAGCCACAGGAGCCTAACCGAGGGGCTCTTGGTGAGCAGACTGAGCTGCAGCTGCTACCCACCTCTTGTCTCTCTCCAGGCTCCGAGAACGAAAGGAAGTCCATGCAGAAGGCTTCTTCCTTCATCCGCCCTGCCACCATCGTCCCTCGTACACGCTATGGTTCTGGGCAGGTGGTGCCCATGGAGGACAGCCCCGAGCTGCTGCAGGAGACTGTCTCCAAGACTGGGCTGCAGATCCAGATCACCAACAAAGAGCCTTTGTACCCTGGCAGCCCCCTCGAGTTGCTCATCACTGTGAAGATTGCCAGTCCTGGCAGCTGGGCCATCAACCTCACTGGCTCCTGCCAGCTGCAGTCCTACACTGGGAAAACTGAGGCCAACCTTGGATACGTCAAGGAGACCATCGAGCTGGAAGGGCAATCTGGTAGGTGTGGGACGCTTGCTGTGTTCTGGGGTCTGCTTGCTGTGGAGTTCTCCTTTGAGCTGGCTCCTTGCCGCTCTGCTGTAGCTCAGAGCGTGGCCGCAGAAGGAGCAGTGGTCACCTGCCTGCTCCCTCCCTCTCTCGGTTCTGCAGTTGGAGGTCCCAGCTACAGCCTGAGATCCCACCACGGCAGGAAGCCCAGCACAAAGGCCCTGTCCTGCTGTAGCTTCAGTGAGCTGGTTAGAAATCCCTCAGGAGCTGTAAGCATCAGCGATGCCACAGCAGCCTTAGCTGGCTGCAGCTTTCAGCCTTGCTGGGTGCTGGTGCTTGCTGCCGGTCTGGGCAGGGGCGCTGGGGGCTGCTACTTTCCCAGTTCTTCCACGAGCAGGTTTCAGCCCCGCGGCTGCCTGCCTGCTCCCCAGAACTGGTTGTTGCTGTTTGTTGCCTATCTTGGAGGAGCCTAGGCTGCATTTCTGGTCCCCAGCAATGCGGCTGAAATGTGCTAAACAAGAGCCTAACGAGTGATGAATAATTAACAGCTCTTGGTTCATTCCAAGCCTGAGTCACTCTCCCCAGACAAATAATCTTTGCTGCTGGCTATTGGTGAGTGGTTTTGCACATGTACTGTGGCTGTCAAAATGCAGCAGGGGAGGAGGCGAAGGTAGCTGCATCCATTTGCAGGCAGGGACAGGCTGGGTTTGTGATTTCCAGAAGTCAGGAAGCCTTGTGCAGCGTTCATGCTCCAGCACTCCTTGCTCAGGGGCTTTTCCAGGTCACTTGGAGGTTTGTCCAGGCAATTAAGGAGAAAAGTGAAGTGAAAGGAAATCCACTGATGTTGCCTCAGAGGATTCCCAGGGGGCAGAGGCTTCAATCTACCCAGCCAGGGCAGCTGGGGACAAGGGCTGCCAAGCTGCTGAAGGGAAGCCAAGCCAGGACTTACCTTGGTGGGGAACTCATAGGATGGTTTTGGTTGGAAGAGACCTCCGAGCTCATCAAAGGCAACCATTAACCCAGCCCTGCAGAGCCACCTCTACACAGTATCCCTTAGCAGTACAGCTGCAGGGCTTCCAGGTCACTCCAGGGATGGTGGCTCCACCACTGCCCCACGCAGCCTGGGCCAGGCCTTCATGCCTCTCACAGAGAAGACATTTTCCCTGCGTGGCCTCTGGTGCAACTCTGTTTCCTCTTGTCCTACAAAGATGGTGTGAGCACAGCCACCCTTCCTGTGTGTGCACCAGTTAGCACTCAACCAGTGGGGTCTGCCCCCCACAGAGACGTGGCCCCAAAGGGCCCCTGGCTCTAGCTGAAAGCAGGGTGGGCTCAGCAGGTGTGGCTCGTGCCCCGCTCTGGGCCAGCAGCCAGCAGAGCTGCCCACATTGCCCATTTGCCGGGCATGTGGTGAGCTGTGGCTGTGCCCTGCAGAGAAGCAGATCCCTCTGAGGGTGATGCCCGACACCTACATGGGCGCGCTGGCCGCCGTGGAGGACGAAGTGCTGGTCCACGTCACTGCCATCGCCGAGGTGCAGGGCGTGGATGACAAACTCACCAAGGAGGTGACGAAGAGATTCGAGTACCCACCCATCACCATCCAGGTGAGGCAGCTGCCAGACTGCTTCCTCGGGCAGCAACACCGCGGGGTGGGCTGGCAGCACTCCCAGGGGGCTGTCCAAAGCAGTCCTGGGCTGCTGGGTGCTTGGCACTTTGCTTGGCTACTCAGCTTCTGTCTCCAGCTGGACAGGAGCCAGGAAACGAAGGGTTTATTTTTTCTGTTGCCCCATCTGAAACGGGCAGGTGGGATGGGGATGGAATCAGGCAGGGCCCATCTCAGATCCCACAGCTTGAAGGATAAGCTTGTTAGGGAAGCAGAGGGAAGTGCTGGGAGCACAGCCAGCAGGGCAGAGCACACGGGGCTGCAGGAGAGTGGAAAGGATGTGAGGAGAAGGCCTCTCCCCACACTGCTGCTGAGGAGCAAACCCACAGCAGCTTCAGTACCTCTATTACCCCTCTGGTCCCCAGTGTTTAAGGTTTCTCTCTCTCTCTCTCCCCCTGGCAGATGCCAGAAAGAGCCAAACTGAATGAGGAGTTCACCTGTGCCTTCATCTTCAAGAACAAGCTGAACGTGGCCCTGGACAACTGCAAGCTAATAGTGGAGGGCTTGGGCCTGTTTAAGATGACAACATTTGATCAGGGGTAAGGAGGTGACCTCAGTGTGGAATGGGCAAGGCTTTAGTTCTTTATTTGTCATGGTTGGAGTCACAAGGCCCTGTGCAAGCTGTCTCTGAAGCCATGCCACAGGTGGGTGCAGCCCACCCCAGAGAGGGCCCCAGGCAGGGGGTGCTATGCTCAGCAGGAGCTTTCCCTGTGCTCCTGCTGTGATGCCAAGCTCTGCTGGGGCATCCTGAGCAAAGGCCTTCCTCCAGGGCTGAACTCAGAGAGGCACGGAATCAGTTAGATCAAAAAAGACCTTTAAGGTCATCCACCACTAACCCATGGCCCTCAGCACAACTTCTACAGGGCTCTGAAATCTCTCCAGGGCTGCTGACTCCACTGCTGCCCTAGGCAGCCTGTTCCAGGGCTTGACCACCCTTTGTTGGGGAAGAAATGTTTCCTACTGTCCAAACTAAACCTCCCTTGCTGCAACTTGAGGCCATTTCTCTCACATAATAAGCGACAGGTCAAGAGCAAGAGTCCAGCCCCCACTTCACTACCACCTTCTTTCAGGAGCTGCCTTTTCCCAGGCTAAACACACCCCCAGGTGCCTCAGCTGCTTCTCACCAGCCCTGTTCTTCAGACCCTTCACCAGCTTTGGTGCTCTTCTTTGGACAAGCTCCAGCACCTTAATGTCCTTCCTGGAGCAAGTGGCCCAGAACCGACCCCCAGTATTGGAGGTGTGACCTCATCAGTGCTTTAGTGACTCAGCATGAGAGGGAAGGCTGCAGAAGGGCCTCAGGGCCCCAGCAAGTGCTGCATGATGGTCCCTGGAGGAGGGATGTGTCCCTCGTCTTCCCCCAGACACAGGCAGGGACTCTTTCTTGGAGCAAAGTGCTTAGAAAGTGGCAAGCAGGAGGCACAACTCAGGCCGGGACTGTTTTTCGCTCTCCTTAGGGATTTAGAGCCTGGCAGGATCATGAAGTCTGAGATCATTTGCAAACCAACCAGAGTAGGAGAGAAGAAAATAGTGGCGAAGCTGAGCGCCACCCAGGTCAAAGGGAACTCGGCAGAGAAGTCCATCACCATCTTTGAGTAGCAGCAGTGTTTGGCAGGCTCTGAAAACACCACTGCAAGTCTTGGCTCCTGGCAGGACTCTCCAAGGTGCTGTCCAGGGCCTCACTGCACTGATTGCAGACTCAATAAAGATGCTCACAATCAGCTCTGGGCCTGCTGTGGCATTGCTGGGCTGGGAGGGCTCTGTGGAGGGGACAGGCTGCTGAGCAGGGCCTCACCTGACGGGGGGAATGATGGCTTCAGTCTGAGAGGGAGATCCAGACCAGAGACAAGGAAGACTTCTGTGCTGAGGGGGGTGAAACACTGACCTGGGTTGCCCACAGAGGTGGGAGCTGCCCTACCCCTGGGCACATTCCAGGTCAGGTTGGGTGAGGATCTGAGTGACCTGATCTAGTTGAAGATGTCCCTGCTGCCTGCAGAAGGCTGGACTAAGTGACCTTCAAAGGTCCCTTCCAGCCCAAACCATTCTATGGCAGTGCGCAGCTAGAGCTCTTCCAGACAGAGTCATATCAAAGGAGAAAACAGCTGTGCACAGCTGGAGCTCACTGCTGTGCTGCTCACTCCACCAACTGTTGAGCCTGCCGGCAGCAAGGCCTTGTCCTGCCCTGCAGCATCCCACACCTTGGCCAGCAGCAGACCGGCAGGGGGGTCCCAGCAGCTGTGTCAGGAAGGAGCACCTGGAGCCAGGCAGCAGTGCAGGAATTGTTTATTGAAAGGCAAATCCTCTGGCACTGGGGCTGCAGAGTGGCCAAAGGAAGGGGTGGTTACACCTGGCTACCTGCCAGCCTGCAGGAAGGGAGAAGATTTAAAAAAAAAAAAAGGTCTTTGGCTACTCCCTAGTGTTCACAGATTGCAGGGACCCCCAGGAGAGTGCCCAGGCAGCTGCTGGGCCACCAAAGGGAGTCAGGCTGCCCCAGCCCCTGCCATCCTCTGCCCACAGCACGCTGGTGTCCCACATCCCTGCCAGCTCAGCGGCAGGGGCATGTCAGGCAGCAGGAGTGCTGCTCTGCAGGGGCACAGGGTCCACGTGCATGGTGCCTGCAGGGAGGTGAGGAGCAGGTGCTCCTCGGCAGCTAAGAATTAGTCCTTTAGTAAGTACAGCAGCAGCTGGAGGCACAAAGAGGAGTTACAGACAGCAAAAGGCATCTGTTTGACACACACAAGACCCCACAGCCAACAGTCATCAGCAGGACCTATTTGCCACTGTGCCAGGTCTTGTGGCCACTGGAGCCAAGGCTGGGCTGGCTGCCCACAGCTCTGCACAGGACACAGGGCCATGTCCCCACCTCTCACTCGTACCTGACTGTGCTGTGGGAGGAGGGGAGATGCCTGTCCTGGCTACCACCCTCCTCTCCACACCCCTGCTCTGTTTCAGTTATTCATGGAGCAGCCTGAGGTGGGACACAAACCAAGGCTGCCTGTGCCTGTGCCAAGGTGCAGCAGCTTGCCAGCAGCAGGGAAGGTGCTGTCTCCATGCCTACCTAAAACCTGCATGGCGGCTGGGGCCTGAGAAGCGTCACCAAACCTTGGCTCTCAGCCCCATGCACCTGCCTCAAGGTGAACTGGGTCGCCCCACTCAGGACTCTGAAGCAGCATTCCCACAGCACCAGCAGTCAGGATGTTACCTGGATGCAGAGGCCAAGCAGCAAGCCAAGATCAGAGCAGACGAGCTAGAAGGGCACTTTCCCTTCTCCCCCTTCACCATCCCTGTGGGTGTCCCTCTTCCAGATGAGCACACTGCTGCCTAGAGCAGGAGAGGACACAGCACAGGCCTCTTCCTTTGCCCTAAAAAGCTTTTATTAAAACCCAGCTCCTAATGAGCCTTTCAAAACCTTTTCACCACCGGAGGATGGGAAGAGGGTTTGGAGATACCTGCTGGGTTCTAGCACAGCCCTCCACTCATTCCCAGGCCCTTTGCCAGAAAGCAGGATGCTGGGGCAGTGGACAGCTCCAGGAGAACAGCTCGGCCCTCAGCAGCAGCCCTGAGTGCCACACCATGAATCCATCTCCATGGAGATGCTTTCTGGGAGAGACAGGAAAAAAAATTAAACCTTGCACAACTTCCATTTGGTTTTGCTTCTATAAAGACTATACATCCAAGTCTTCGGAAAACTCTGCTTGCATCCCCACACTCCTTCCTCACAATTAGCTTTGGTCTGTGTTCCAGAGGAGGGGGAGATAAAGCCAAGCATGTCCCCGGGGCAGGAACCCAGGAGCACATCTCTAATACCCTGCAGGATTTACTGACAGTTAAATAAGGGAGAGGACAGGAGTTAAAAACAGTTGAAACCCAGGCTCAAATCAGAACTATACAGAGGTCTGGTTCCTTCTGCAGCTTCACCAGGAGCAAAAGCAGTGCAAGGACACTGGGCACGAAGGCCAGAAGTGAGAGGGCAGTGCCATGCTCCAGTGAGAGCAAAAGGCTGTGTCCACGCTCAGCTACCTGCGGCTGTCAAGAGACCTCTGAACCGGAGCAGCCAAATGGAGAGCGCCAGGACCTCTACCAGCAGCAGGCTCCTGCCTCCCTCTCCCCTCTGACCCAGTGCCTGGGGTGGAGCAGCTCCAGCCTGCAGCGTTCAGCCAGGCAGCCACTGCAGGCCTGTGCAGCCCTGGAGCAAAGCTCCTGCCACTGGCAGTGCCACAGCACAGCCACTGCCTGCCCACTGCCAGCTGCACAAAGTCCAGCTGAATGCTCCTACCAGCCCACCAGCACCGATGGTGCTTGGGCAGTCTCATGGGCACAGAGAGCTAAAATTTACCCTTGGAACATTGTAGCTTCCAAAGGAATTCCACAAGCTGCCCCACCTGCTGCATTCATAGCCCCACAGCCCATGTCTGCTGCAGCCTCAGCACCAGCAGCTCTCACGACACAGAAGCAGCACCCTTGGGTGAGCTGAACAGGCAGAGCACAAGAGCTCAGCTCACCTGGCACTGCCTGGGCAGAGCAGACTCCTCAGGACAGCACAGCTGGGACCAAGCTACCCAACAGTTGTAAAGCTTCCTTGCAGGCTAAGAACAACTCAAGCAAGCAGCTGCTGAGGGTCTGAAAGGGAGCCTCTGAGTCCCACTGCTGCCCAAGCCTTCCCTGGAGACCTGCATTGCTCCTGCCCTCCAGAGCAGCGCTCCCCAATTGTTTAGTGCACCAAAAGGAGTTAAAAACCAACCTCTGCCACCTCCAGCACAAGTAGTTATTAAAAACAACCCCCTGGGAGCTGCTCCCAGCAGGTGGACGCCCCTGGGCTCATTCGGGGAACACCTGGATGGCCACATCCCGAGCCAGGAGCTGCTCGATCTCCTCCTGGGTCAGGATGGCAGAGGCAGGAGCTGCTGGCGCCACTTCGGCCGGCGCGGGGCCGGCGCAGCCGAGCCCAGAGAAGGGGCTGAGCCAGCCCGGGGAGAAGGCACCGCCAAAGGCCAGTTTCATTCCTTCCCAGCCGCTGGTCTGCTCCCAGGTTGGCTTCTGATTCTTAAGGCGCTCAATACCCTGCAAAGAGAGAACAGTTTGGGTTGTCTCGAGGCTTTCACAGTTGAGGGCTGGACTAGATCAGAGTCACAGAGTGGCTCAGCTTGGAAGGGACCTCAGAGCTCAGATGCTCCACTTCCCCTGCCATGCCCAGGGACACCTCTCAGCTACATTCAGCTGATCAAAGACTCATCCAACCTGGCCTTGAACACCCCCAGGCAGGAGGCAGCCACAGCCTCCCTGGGCAGCCTGTTCCAGGCTCTCACCACCCTCACACTCAAGAACTTCTTCCTCAGCTCCAGTCTGACCCTGCTCTGCCTCAGCTCCGAACCATTCCCCCTTGGCCTGTCTCTAGACACTGATGCAAAGTTTCTCTGCAGCCTTCCTGCAGGGTCCCATCGGGCACTGGCAGGCAGTTCTGAGGTCCCCTGGAGTCCTCTCCTCTCCAGGCTGCACAGCCCCAGCTCCCCCAGCCTGCCCTCACAGCAGAGGTGCTGCAGCCCTGGGATCATCTTTGTGGCCTCCTATGGACTCTACCAGCTCTCTGTCCTTCCACATTTCCAATGCACTCACAAGAGCCCAGCAGCACAGCTGCAGCAGTTGTTCAGCTGGAGAGAAGGAAACCATGAAGCAGGAGGAGAACACCACCGAGCACTGAAAGCCTCAGCCACATGCATGATCTATCTGGGTTCCTGCTGCTGTCTAGATTGCAGGTAAGTATCCTGAGCACTTCTGGGCAGCAGCCCCTCTCTGCCCTCCCTAACCAGCATCCTTCAGCTGCTCTGGAAAGCAGCAAGTGGAGAAGGAAGGTCGGGCAGGGGTTGCATTAGCAGCAGCTTAAGGAGCTCAGCAGCAGAGGCAGGGACACACTTTCCCTTGCCAGCCTTCCCCTACTAATCCCTTCAGGACACACACTGAAGGGCAGCACAACTCTTGCAAACCGCAGCCCCATCTCCTTCTGGCTGCCTGCCCTGGGGGGCAGCAGGGCCTGAGGCCTGGGAAATCCACAACTGTCACAGAACTTCCACTGCTGTTTAAGGAATCTTTTTCTAAAACCAGCCTGTATTTAGCCCAAATCCCTCATCATGCTTCCAGAGAGTTCTGTATTTCCAAGTGACCCACGGCCTCCTTCCCCTTCCCATGGCACAGCTCATCCACTTCCAAAACAAGTGCTCAGCCCACATCATCTTTTGCTGTTCCACACTGCCTAGGCTGAAACAGATACTGAAGAGAAGCTACACACAAGAGATCTAACCCACACTGGGCACCACCTTTCAGTCACAGGCACAACGCACTGCAGGGGCACCACAAACTGAGGAGCCTCACTTAGAGACACACAGGACATGCACCAGTGGGCACCTCTGCCAGCCATGCTGATGCCAACACTTTGGAAAGATCAGCACTGCACAGTGCTGGTGAACAACCTGAAGCAAGGAGCCAAGCAATGCCACACTTGATCACCATGGTCAGACTGCCAGCAGGAGGGACTCTACCTTCCTCCAGCACACAGAGTACTCCAGCTCCTTCCCAAACCAGCTGAGCACTCATTTCATTACCCTCTGCACACCTCCACCTGCTCAGGCACAGAAAGGACAGCTCAGAAGAGCTCTGAAGAAGACAGGAAAAGCACAGCAAACAAGTTTTTGGAAAAGTTTTATTGCATTTGTTCTCCATATGGAAGCATTGACAGATTGGAAAGATGCAGCATTCGCAGTACTCCCAGAACCAGACACCCACTACAGTTCTCCTTCCCCCCTCTCCCTCC
The DNA here is from genome assembly GCA_013399775.1 of Semnornis frantzii. Lineage (NCBI taxonomy): Eukaryota > Metazoa > Chordata > Aves > Piciformes > Ramphastidae > Semnornis > Semnornis frantzii. The sequence goes on from VWYK01109322.1 coordinate 121,752, forward strand.
CTCCCCCCATGGCTTTGAAGCAGTCCAAACAGGTTGCCTGCCAAAAATACCATTTGTATTCCCAACCAAGGAAGGAAAAGCTTACTGGGGAGCTGTGGACACGGCTGAGGTGTGTTTTTAACTTGGATGAGCCCATGGGAGTCATGATCCAAAAAGACAACAAAACTCCTGCCTGAACATGAGATGTTCCCTGGGGCTCTCCCCATGCTGGGGAATGCCTCCCATGCCCCCACCTGTGCCAGCACACAGCTCAGAACAGCAGGCATGCTCCTTGCCACACACACTTCCCAGTTTAAAGCATTTACACACACACAGACACAGCTGTGTGCAGAAACACAGCAAGAGACTTACAAAGCCCTGCACCAGGGCAGCGCTAAGGGTGCAGACTCAGCTCCCCTGCTGTCAACCTACACACCCCAGCAAAATGGGTCTCAGGGCAGCCTGGGCACCCCTGCCAGCTCAGCACTGCTCTCACAAGCCATGTCCAGGGCAAACACACAAAGCCTCTGCCACCCTAAACACTGGGAAAAGAACCAGATTCCTGCAAGTGTAAGGCATTTAGTAACTCAAAGAGCCTCCAAAATCTGCCACAGTTATCCTAAGAGGGTAACAGTTTCCTGCCCACACGGGAGGGAACAGGTAAAACAATGCCAGAAAGATGGAATCAGTTCCATGGCTGGAAGGAATAAAGAGGGTGGGGTGGGAAGTGGCAAGGTTTGAGTACTTGGTGTGACCACCAGGTCGAGTGGCTCCCTTGCCCGGTCACCTTCTTGTCTTGCACCTTTTGGTAAGTGAAGTGTCTGCTTCCCCACTGGAGTTCAGTGATGAAAGAAAGAGTGACCTGCTCCTTCAGCAAGTCCAGAGGTGTCTGTGTAGGGCTCTTGGCACTCATTTGTCTTCCCCAGAGCTCACCGCAGCCAGGAGTCAGCATGAAAATCTAGTCAGAAGAGGTGGGTCACAACAGAGAAAGAGGATCTCTCTTCACATTAGTTATGCCAGGCAGGAAGCAGAGAGAAACAAAGGCCAGGAAAGTTAACATGAGTTTTTTTTAAAAACAAAACAAAACAAAACCAAGAAAGGAAAGGGAAAAAAAAAATACAACCAAACCAAACCAAAACCCAAAGGAGAAAAGAAAAGCAGCAGCAGGTTCAGCCAGAGAGAGAGAATTACCTAGGAGTGGAGTACAGGGCTTTTGGCCTCTCCCTCTGCAATTATCAGCCACTTAACAGACATCAAAAAAAGTTTGTTTTGCTTTTTGTTCTCAGCATTCATGGCAGGTTTGTGACAGTGGTGCTGTACCAGGCTGCTGCTATCTGAGTGGCAATGCTGGTCAGGGGCTCCTCAGACCACATACTGGTATGGGTCTGCTTTTCCTTGGTCTGGTGTTGCGAATGGGCTAAGCCATGCTATAGAGAAGGGATGGCCAAATACTGCTTTCATGTTCATCCACTTTGTTTTTTTAGCCCATCTTCTCTCTTCCTTTTTCAACTGTTCTATTCCCTGGAAACAGAAATATCACATTTTCAGTCAAACAGCTTTGGTAGCTCTCTCCTTGGGGCAAGGTCTGCTCTCAGCTGCCCCTTGTCCAAAGGATGGAGTGAGAAAACCAGAATGCATCTCAGCTGCCTCTCCTTTGCTTCTCACAAAAATACATCCCTTGGAAATAAAACTCCTTTCATTTCCTTCAGGCAGGTATTTCCTAAACCTTTCCAGACCTGCCACCAGATTGCCTCTGATGTCAGCTGACAAAAAACCCCACACTAAACCCAAACCAAAGGTCTGTGCTTTAATGGCTGAAAGCATCCTGCACTAACCAGGAGAAGGTCAAGAGGAAACCAATGTAAGCTTGCAGACACACACACACAAAAAAAAAAATCACCCCAGAAACCCAAAGATCATCTCTGCAATGCTCTCAGATTCACCAAGCAAGCTCAGGAGGTGCCCATGGCTCAGTGTAGCTGGGTCTGCCTCTTCTGTGTGGAAACAGGCACGGGCTGAGAGCAGGGAGAGAGGGTTAAAGACACTGATTGGAGAGAAATGATTGGCACTGGTTAGTAAAGGTTAGAGGGAGGACAAACCCAAGCCATCAAGCAGCAGTTCAATCAGCCACTGATCAATTAGTCACAAAGAAGATCTCTGCATGGGCCAGGACCCACAAGGTGAGTTTGGGCTCTCAGGACAGCGATGCCTTGGGAGCAGGAGGAAGACTGTGTGGTGGCTGGAGGGCAGGGCTCTTCCAGGGAGCAGCAGCAGGCAGATCAGGCTGCTCTTCACCTGGGGAGGCTTTCCCAAGGCAAGCTCCTCCTGCCCTGGGCATCTCTGCCACACTATGGACTCATGTGCTGCAAGACAAGCTCAAGTTACTGATTCTGGGAGTGGGGCAGAACACAACATGGGGCAAGAGGTGTGCTGATCCTTGGGAAATGTCACCTGCAGAGACAAGAGCAAAATCCTGAGGTTCTGAATTCCTCCAGGCAGGAAGGAGCCACTGGGGGGGGGNATGAGGTCTCCTGGTGGTTGGAAGAGTGAAGTGAGAGGCCCCAGGCCTGTGTCTGAAATGTGGATTGAAAGATTACAAGAGACCACAGCAGGACGAATTTCACCCCAAAATCTCTTCTCTGCTCCAAACATTGCTCAGCAGACACTGGCAGCTCAGTGCTAGCAGATCAGCAACCAGGTGTTGCAGAGTCCTTGTCCAGAAAGAGAAGAGACTGGAACACCACGACCCAGCCAGGGCAGACCAGACTCCCACTTCACTCGAGACTGTGGCATTGTCCCTTTAACATCTGTGAGTTTCCACAATCTGAGAGGAGGGGGAGGCTAAGGGGACTCATCTGGGACTGTAAAGTCCTTGGCAGATTTCAAAGAGTGAGAAATTGGGAGCTGATGTCACAGCAGCACTGCAAATTTACACACCAATGGACACCCTGGAGCTCGGCAGGACACCAAACCTCTTCCTGGGCCTCTCCCCAGCACACAGAACAGCTGAAGTCTTCCTCTGAACACAGAAGAGCTGCAGTGTGAGCAGCAGCCTCTTGCAGAAGCCAAGCATTAAAAAGGTACTGCAACAACTCAGGGTCTACAGTGCCAGCTGCTGCTGAGGGCAGCACAAACGCCTATGCCAGCTTCCACTGGCCATGGGCAGACCAGGGAAGGGGAAAGAAGACGGGAAGAGGCACGGAGGAATGAAGAGCTGCCACTCAACCTCAAGCCTGGTGCTTCTCTTCAACCAATCCAGTCTACTTGAGTATCTGAGCATGCTTGGTGAAGGCCAGCAGCATTCCCAAGTGTGGGAACGTCCCCAGGAGTCACCAGCTCCACCTCTACCCAAAGGGCATACAGTGGCCTGCAACACTGCCTCTGCTGCAGCAGCTGGGAACTGGGCTCTGCAGCAGACCCTGCCCAGCAGGCTTCCATGAGCCTACCCCAACTCTCTTTTCCTTCTGAGAAGAGCTTTTGAACTGTTTAACAAAAAAACATGGAGCCCTTGTAGGCTACCAGAGGTCTGAGTGTGTACCCACAAATGCAGCTCCCCCTCCTCAGCTTAGCTCTCCAGCACTTAGAGCTGTGAGCAGTGACACCAGGGCACACACAGGCAATGGAACAGCACTTCAGGAAAGGAAGCCACGGGGCCAAAGGCTCTTTGCAGAGCAGTCCCAGCTGGCTGGGAGCTGCTGCCCACACAGCGTCTCAGCCATGCAGGCAGCTCTGGGGAGCACTGCCCAGCACTGCCTCACCTTCCTGCACCACACTTCTGCTCCCAGGGTGCCTGAGCTGTGCGCGGGGGGCCAAGCCCTGCCCAGCTGAGGAGGGGGCGGTAGGGCGTGGCAGCCACTCACCGTTTCGTCAGTGCAAATGGAGTGTACTTGGGTCCCAAACATCACCGAGGTGAAGATGAGAAACAGGAGGGCCTCAAAGCACAGGAGGATGAGGAGGATCACCGTGGTTGGCGGAGAGAAGGAACTGCACTCTGTGGAGAGGAAACAGCAGGGTTGGAAAGGGAGAGCGCAGGCAGTGCAGCAGCTGCAGAGCACCTGCTAAGCCCCAAATGCCTTCCACAGGCAGACTGAAAGGAGAAGATGTCCCATCTCTAAAAGGTGCAGAGGGAAGCTCTGGCACTCTCCAGCACCCTCAACGCTGAAACCACCACTCCTGCAAGCTGCTCTGTCTTTAAAAAGCGAAAGCAAACCACTGACTCCCTTCGAGAATGCAGCTTGTTTCTGCCCTCAGCTGTTCCCCAGCACACTGCCAAGGACTCCTCTTCTGCATTTCACCTGCAGCTTTATCTCAAAGCTTTATCTTAGCAGATTTTCCAGAGTGATAAAGTGCATCAGCAATGCCAAGCTGCTGCTCAGGACACAAGGGTGTCTGCTTTTGTAGCACCAGCATAAAACCTGAGTGTACTTCCTTTCAAGATTGCTCTAAGGCATAACCTAAACAAGGAGAGATGAAGCCAAACTCTTATTTCAATTCATACTCCATGGTGCAAACTCAAGCAAGAGCTTGGTCACTGCAAAAATGAGCAGCGGAAGAGGAGGAAGGAAAACTTTATGGGGCAAAGATGCTACTGCTGAGCTGAACGTCAGAACATCTCCACACTCCTCTGCCATCCAAGAATGGTTACCACACATACCCCTGTTGCTTTCATCAGGTGCTTCAACAGGTACACCATGACCAGGGGCTGACACAGCCAGTACAGCTCCAAGGCACCTCCCCCTCTCCTAACTGCTCTGCTCTGCCACCAAAACCCGGCACGGGTGCCAAGGTGCTTTCACACAGAGGCTCTGAGAAAGGGGGCAAAGGAGAGATCTGCTGGGTTTGGGGTGTATCCTTGCCCTATGGCCCTGGCCACCACAGGCAAATCCAGATGTTGTCAGTGACAGCCAGCAGCTGCTTTACAGAGCTCTGAGGTGCAGAAGCACCCTGCTGGTGTGTGCACACAGCCACCCTCTGCAGCACTCTGAACTGTGTGGTGACAGCGAATGGCACCACTGACACGCCCCAGGAAAACAAAGCTAAAGCTCTTCCCAAAACATCCCCCAGCAGCACCCTCCTCTGCACACACAGTGCTGCTTGACCCAGCCTCACCTAGAGCATCTCCTGTGCCCATCTGTGCCTTTAAGAACACCTCCCAGCTGGCTTTAGAGCAATCCTCTCGCTGGCTGTCCCAGAGCCAGGGCCAGGCCTTTTCAGTTTGGGTTGCTTTGAGTTTGTTTGTTCTCGTGAGGGTGGATTTTTGGATCCCAGCTCATCTGTTTTCCTGGCTAGTCTTACAAGAATGATTCACACTATCCTTCTTTTAAAAAATATAAACCACACCATCATCTTCTCTCATGCTGGCATGCAGGAACTCAGGGCTGTGCTCACACTGACAGCACATTACTGCACACATGCTAAGTGTCTCCACCTCTTGGCTTCCCCCCAGGCTGCACCAGACTCAAACCAGGACAGAAATCCCAGCAGGTCAGGAAGAATTCTGAAGCTCCAGGATTAATCATAAACCCAAGCAGAGGCAGCACAGCAGAGCCCCGAGAGCACTTTGAACCCAGCCCCAAAGGGGTTGCCTTACAAGTGAAGTGCACTGCCAGGCTACCCTGGTCTGACTGACTGAGGTGTTCCAGCAGTACTTACTTGTCCAGTCCTCTTCAAAGCAGTACAAGAAGTGAAATCCCACCATGATCAGAGCATGCAGGGAAATCAGTGCTATATACATCTGGAAAAGAAAGGATGTCACAGAGCTGCCAGGCATGTTCCAAATGCTCACCTTCCCAGCACGGCAACTGCAGCAAAATGGTTAACACTTGAAAAACAAAGAACCAAAAGTCAAAGCACAAACCACTGCCAAAGTCTACCAAGTGCCCTACAAAGCACCCTGGAGCTGGCAAATAAGTGCAAAGACTACACGGGTTCACCCTGGTCTTACTCAAAACTCTGAGTGAACAGGAGGGAGGTGACTTCATTCAGAGCCCTGCCTCATGCACCCCACTGACAAAGCAGAGACCTCCAAAGCTCACCCAGCCCAACCCCCTGCACCCAGCAGGGACATCCTCCACCAGAGCAGGTTGCTCAGAGCCTTGTCCAGCCTGACCTTGAATATCTCCAGGGATGGGGCCTCAACCACCTCCCTGGGCAATCTGTTGCAGTGTTCCAGCACCCTCCTGATGCAGAACTTGCTCCTCACATCCAATCTCAACCTGCTCTGCTCTCATTTCAAACCACTGTCCTCGACCTGTCCCTGCAGGCCTTTGCAAACAGTCCCTGTGCAGCCTGCTTGCAGCCTCTTCAAGTACTGGCAGGCTGCTGTTAGGTCTGCCTGGAGCCTTCTCTTCTCCATGCTGCACACCCCCAGCTTCCTCAGCCTGCCCTCACAGCAGAGCTGCTCCAACCCTCTGATAGTTTTTGCGGCTCCTCTGGACCCTCTCCATCAGGTCCATGTCCTTCCTGTGTTGAGGGCTCCAGAGGTGGATGCAGCAGCGCAGGTGAGGTCTCAGCAGAGCAGCAGGGCAGGATCCCCTCTCTCCATCTCTGGCCACACTGCTCTGGATGCAGCCCAGGCAACCATCGGCCTTCTGGACTGCAAGTTCACACTGCTGGCTCCTGTCCGACTTCTCATCCCCCAGCAACCTCAAGTCCTTTTCTGCAGAGCTGCTCTCAATCTCATCATCCCTCAGCCTGGACTGATATCTGGGATTGCCCTGACCTAGGTGCAGGACCTTGCACTTTGCCTTATTGTACCTCAGGAGATCCTCCTCAGCTACCTCTGCAGCCTGTCCAGGTCCCTCTGGATGGCTCCCTCCCATCCTTCAGACTTACCAAGCACAGTGCTCAGCTTGGTGCCAACTGCAAAGCTGCTGAGAATGCCTCAACCTTGCTGCCTATGCCACTGATGAAGACACTGACCAGCACTGGTCCCAGTGCAGACCCCTGAGGGACACCACTTGTCACCCATCTCCATCCAGACATGGAGCCACTGACCACTACCCTCTGGCTATGATGCCCACCCAATTCCTTCCCCACTGGAGAGCCATGCTGTCAAGGCTTCCCTCCTCACTCTGAGAGCACTGTGGCTCCCCAGAGGAACAGCAGCTGGGTGCTCTGCGCTGCCTCAGTATCTAGAGGGTTTTTAACAAGTGTTCTCCCTAGAGGCAGACACTGGCACAGAAAGGTTCTCTGCAGCTTTAACACTTTGTACTTTGTCTTTTTTGGTTTAAATTAGGTCTTAGTTTTGTCAAAAAGGCTTTAATGCTACACAGGCAGCACAATCTACCAAGAGAGAGCTGAAAAGATGATTCTGCACCTACAGACTCTGACAGAGGTCAGCAGATACTACAAGTGAGAGAGATCTTGTTACAAGAAACCCCTGTGGAAGCAGTAAAAGGTGAGAGGAGAATATTTTGGCTTTCCTTGCAAGTTGGACATGCTGCTGTCCTTTCACCTCCTCGTGTCTCAATGAACAACCAAGAGCGAACACAGCAACCTTTATTTGGCTTCTCTCAGCTACAGAGAGCTACAGAGCTTAAGGCAGCCTGCTGGAAAGCAGATGTCAGCTTCAACAGAAATCCTTTAGCCAGAACTGAAACACCCAGCTCACTTCCAGTGGGGAGGGAACCCTTCCTCAGGGCAAAGCAAGGGGATTGGGGCTGTTCTGTTATCAGCATCCTAAGAAAGCCTTCCCATTTAACTCAGAAGCTTCCCTGCAACCTGGCCAGACGAGAACATTCTGCCTTGAACCCACAGATGGCTCAAAAGATTTATTAATAAAACAGAGTGCCGCTGAAGCTCAGCCTCGGCGTGTTCCTGCTACTCCCACGGGGTAGCTGCAGCTCAGTTTGATGAAGCAGACCTCAGCCCTTCCACAAATATGTACTACTCAAGCCTGCCCTCCTGCTTTCTTACTCACGATGCCACAGATGGGAGTACAGAAAGTCAAACACCTTCTTGGTTTTCAAGTCCAAAAATAAACCACTTCCAAGGAAAAGGTGGAGAATTCTTGCCAAAGGCAAGGCAGACTTCCCACTCCCAGCTTCAGATGCAGCAACTGCTCTTACTCTGTGATCCCACAGAGGTCCTCACACAGCTACAACACCTACCAACCCTGGACGTGGCTGGGAGCCCAGCAGCCACAGCAGGGTGGCCCAGGAGAGCTCACCTGCCTAACATAATAGCTGCCGGACAGAAGCCACCACGAGCCTCACCCCTCCGCACCCAGCGCCCTTCCTGCGACGCCTTCCTCCTCTGTGTGTGCCTTCCTCTTCTGCATCTGTGTGTGCTTCCCTGAGCAGCCAGAGGAGAGCCCTGCCTAAAGCCTTGGCAAATACTTACTGTAAACAGTACAAAGTACTTCTGGTTGTTCTCTCCCACGCAGTTGTTGACCCAGGGGCAGTGATGGTCCATCTTCCGAATGCACCTCTTGCAAACACTGAAACAACAGAGGCTTCACTTGCCTCACCTTCCCTTCCAGGAACACAGGAGTCCACAGGGGCTGGGGGGGGCACAGACACTCAAGGAAACGAGCAGAGATGAAATTCAGACCTAATTAAGTGTACTGGTCACCAGGCTGCAGTGCCAACCTGGCTGCTCAAAATGAACCACACCACACCAAGTCACCGCTGCAAAAAATGGATGCCCAGTAAGAGACGTCAGCACAACACTGACATTGTGGTGCTGCCATGAGGTGCTTCAAACACATCCAGACAGATGGAAAAACATCTGGGATGGAGTTTGAACCTCTCTGGGCTGTGAGAACATCCATGGGTTTGAAACGAACCAAGCCCCAAGAGACATGGAAGACAGTAACAAGTAAAGGCATCTTTCAGAATTGCCAATAGCAGACCAAGGTTTGTTCACCATCATTAGCTGGCAGCAGAAACTTGTGAAAAATAACATCAAATACAGCACCAGAAAACAGTCTTGGCACCAAGGTAAGCCACGTGCCAGCACGAACTAGATGTGGCAGTTGGTCAGCAAGGCAGCACCGGGACGTGTGCTCGAGGGAAAATGGGATCTTAAACCACTGCACAAAACCAGACCAATAAAATCAAAATTCAGATGCTTGCCAGCATGCACACTGTGGTTGGAAGTCAAATAATTAAAGGATGATTACTTTGTCTGAACATCATTCTCCTGCTCAGTCAGGAGCTGCCTCGACTGACATCACAAAGGAGCCTTTCTCCTTGCCACTGGCTGCCAGGCCAGGAGAGGGAGGGCAGTCTGACAGCACATGGCACAAACAAGCACGGCAGGCAAACATGAAACCCCCAAACAAAGACAGACACAGAAAGGAAACAGCCACTCCAGAAGCCTCCTGGCAGGACTGCCCCAGGAAGGGTGGGCAGCTCTGCCCACTTTAGTGTTTTTGTAAGGGCAACTCAAACAGAAACCATAACCATGGTGTGCTGAGCACTGATGAATAAATGATGGCAAACCTCTCCAGCAGAGCGGCCTTGCACGCACTCTGCAGAGCAGGAGGGGGGATCCCCAAGGACACATCCCATGCCTGGAAAACAAACCAGGTGCTACAGCCCTGATCCTACATGAAAGCTTGGCTGGGCAAGGCCCCGGCCTCCCACCGTGGGGCCAGGCCAGGAGGTGCTTCTCCTCAGGCAGCAAGGGTACCCTGTTGCAGTGGGAAGCAGCAAAAGCCTTGTCTGAGTAAGCGCTTCGGGATGATCTGTGAGATACACAGGCTGGGGCAGGTGGGGCAGAGCAGGAGGATGCCTCCCCAAGGTCTAATTTACTGTGCACACACTTCCCTTGGGATCTGAAGCAGGTAAGGCCTCGGGTGACCCCTTCCATTGCTCTTAGGTCCTAGATCCCTAGGGGTAAAAGTGAAGCAGTCAAGCCAGAGCTGACCTCTGTGAAGGAGGCAGCGGCAGCTGAGAGGGAAGGTTTTATTTCATGTTTGTGCACCAAAGGCAGCTGGAGGACAAGCAGATCATGTGAGAGAGGAAAGAAAGAAGCCAAGACTGAAAACTACCAGCAGTAGGGACTGCTCATACTCAGACACTCTCCCCTACTAAAGCACCCAGCTGAAGGATCACAAAGCACCCTGGTCTCTCAGGCACACAGCTTGGCACCTCCTGCTGATCACAGGCACAGTCTTCCTGTGGGAGGCCAAACGAACCCCTCTGCACCACGTGAAAAACGGTTGACTGAAGGTTCTCAGCAGTATCCATGCTCAGTGGATCAGTTTCCCAAATTTTAGTGCCTGAAAAGTTCTCTTAAAGCACAGAAGAGATGAAGACAAACCCTCACCTGCACGCCCAGCTGAGGAGTCCTCTCCATTTACCTACACTGGCAGTCACCAGCAAAAGCATTTCAGCTGCCAGGTTTCATTCATAATTAAAGAGGTGTCAGAGGGGATTTTACAGTAGCATGAATAAGTGATAGGCAGGATCACACTGCTCCTGCTGAGAGCCAGCTCCTTATTCTGATTAAAACAGCAAAACCCCCACAGCAGCTGCAAACTAAAGCTCTGAAAATAAACATGAAAAACACAAAGAGCAGAACAAGTTTGCTCAGCCCAGGACCACAGATTGCCCTCGCCAGGAGGCAGCGGCAGGGGTCAGCAGCAGCCCTTTGTGTGGGCAAGGAGCAGCGAGAGTGGTTAACTGCTTACTGGAAAGCAGGCCCTCTCTTAGAAGCAGAAGAGAGCTCCAGGAAGCAGCTGGATTTTTATGCTGTCTTTAGCACTAAAAAGCTCACTACCAGTCACTCTCTCGAGGGAAGCTTTCCTACCAGGAAAAGGCTGGCCAGGACAGAGCAGCAGCACAAGGCAAGAGTCACTCAGTGAAAACGTGGAAGTCAGAACTCTTAAAACCCACAAAAAGCTGCTTGGACATTAAGTTCCGACTGAAGTGTTGCTTCTAAATAGTATCTACAGTTAGACAAAGGGGCCTGTCATACCAACACACCTAGAGAAGACACCAACCCCTTGAGAGCCAAGGCCTCTCCTGGGTTTCTCTGCAATCCAGGATGTGATGTCTCTTGTCAAGCCACAATGAGCTTGGGAGTCAAGACAAGAGTCACCTAAGTGTTCCTCACTTCCCAAGTGGCCGCAGCCTGCTGCAGATGGGAACTTGTCAGAAAAGGCCTGAGAGTTTCGCAGAGAAGCTTGCCCATGCCTGGCACTGCTGGCAACAGAAGGCAGCTGCCAGTCTCTCAGCCTAACCACTCCAGAAGCGATCTATACCAAGGCACAGTGGGTAACCCTTGAGGCCCTGATAAAATAAAAGACTTTACCTGCAGTGATGTGCTCTGTCAGGTTTGATGCTACAGCATTTTGGGCACTTGTAAACCACCTGTCCTGGTTTTAGCTGTAAACTCTCAATGAACTCCTTTGTGGCATTGCCTTTGGGTACAGCACCCTGCAGAAAAACAAAAACAACGAAACAAGCCTGAAGATTAGTCTGTGCATGAGTGTTAAGATCAGTAGGAGGACTTGAAACTAAGGGAGGGAAGGAAAGAAAGAAAAACTTTCCTAGGATCATGTTTCAAGAGAAGTAAGAAGATTGAGAGATGACAATCAGGTCCTCGTGTGTAGAGCCACACAGAATTAAAACAGAATTTTGGTGATTTTTTTCCCCAAGCATCAGTAAAACCTCACTTACACAATTTTTAGTTTATTGTTCTATAGCAATTTTGCAATATTTAAGAATCCTCATCTGCCTCTTCACATCTATCAACAGATTTGTCATGTCAGTGTTTCATATCTCAAATTGGAAGCCACAGCAGAAGCTGCTACTTCTGAAGTATTCTTGTGTGCACTAAGAGTGGTTGGTAAACACCTCCTGTGTTTACAGCTCTGCCTCCACTGGGGATCTGTTATTTAAATTAGGGCTTAGCATTCAAACAGTGAACACTAAGAACCCTCCCACTCGAATCAGACTAGGTAAAACACTCCTAGTTGTGCAATATCCACTTTACGATAAGCCTTTCCACAGGTAGCTGCAGCAGCCTGAGTTCAAGGGTTTCCAGCCTTCCTGGGGTCAAGAATTTGCTCAGGCAACATAAAACACACAACACCACCCTCCAGAAGGTCATAAGAAGTGCTGTGTGAAATCAGTGCTGCTGCACTGCCACAAATGCAGCTCAGTGGACAGCAAGCCTTTGTACTGAAATCAAATCACCTATGAGGTATTTTCACAGCCTCCTTTTAACACTTCTCTACAACATCCCAAAAGTCCCAAGCAGGCATCAGGGAGGGAACTGCATGTTAAGCCACTACTGTAAGGCTTTCCTGAGCAGCCTTTGGGGCTTTCCACAAACCCCTCCCCAGCGTGCCTAGCCAACTCAAGAATTACCAAGAGTGATCCCCAGCAACTGCTACACTTCATGTTCTCCCTCTCCAGGGTGCAGCAATGGAGTGTTGTTAACAAGAGCCCACAGGAAGCAGTTCCAGTCCTGAAGGATTCAGGAGCTGGTTTCTTTCTGATAGGAATTCTTTCTGTTTACCTCGGCAGTGCTTTCTGTTCCGTTCTGATCCCAGGTGTGCCCCTGGCTCTCCATGTCCCAGTAGCTTCCCCCACCCCAACTCTACTGCCAGATGTTGCTGCCTCCCTTCACCCTGTCTTGCCTCCTCCCTTTGGTTTAGCTGATTTCCCCAAGGAAAACAACCCAAAATCCCACTGGCTCTTGCCATCCACACACATCAATGCCAGCACACACATGGAATGAACATCTCTGTTCCCAGTGTCCCTGCACAGGGACTGTATCTGCTGCTCCAGCACCACTTACCCAGCCTGTTCAGAATGCAGCTTTTGTTTCAGAAGGGTTTCTGCTAACTCTGCAAAAGAATTCCAGTGACCTGAAGGTCTCCAGGCATTAAAGCCACACACACAACAACTAACAGCATGATCCCCTAGGACACCAAGCACAGAACTAATTGCTGCAACCCTCTATTCCTCAGGCCAGCGACCAGAAGTTTCAGAGCCTCTGTCCAGCAGCAGCAGAAGCAGCTGCAGCCTGTGTTTTGTCAGTTTGGGGGCTCTGAAGTGTCCCCAAACTCTGCCATTTCTGCAGTGCTGTGGCTTCTGGCAGAGTTGGAAGCTAAGAAACAAAGCTCAGGCTGAAGTTCTAATGGCACACAACAAGGTTTTGAGTAGGATGTAACATCCAGAAGGAATAATTAAGAGTATCACAGCCTGCCACTCCCAACAGCCACAAGAACACTCAGGAGGAAGAGGCCAAGAGGAGGAACCTAAGCTTGTTTCCCTTACACCAACTAGTGGAGATGAGGTTTTGACCTAGATCTGCTATCCAGAGGTTATTAAGCAAAGCAAACAACAAAGGCTGCTCAGAGTTAGAGTCATGTACTCAACTGTCTGCTCACTAGGTCAAAGATGAGCAAGCTGCAGACCAGGTCTCGCCATGCCCATGGAGACCCCATATGAAGGGGTCTTCCAGCTCTGATGCTTCCCTCTCACTTCAGAGCTGGCAGCAGTCAGCACACTCACCCCTCAGCCAGCCCCCTAGAACATAGCTTCTTGGAGTGACACATTCCACTGCATCCTGCTGCGGCAGCGCTTGCCAAAGCAGGCAACCCAAACCAGCTTTTCCAGCTTCCCTCTTTTGTCAAGACATGACAGGCCGCGAGCACAAGGTCCAGCAGTGGGGAGGAAACAGCAGCAGAGAAACACTCCCAAAAGAGAGCAGTTCTGCACGCAACAGGGATCTAAAGCTGGGTCCTCAACTTCGCTTCTGACTCGAGAGGGACGAAAAACCAGCACTGCAGGTCAGCAGCCTGACTGGGCAGGCCGGCACGCGGAAGTTATCGACATCTGCCGCTCACTCGGCAGCTGAGTTACCCAACAGCCGGCAGACAAACCTGCTTCTGCGCGAGAGATACTCACTGGGTCTGTCAGCATGGCCCGGCAGTGCGAAGCCAGGGCCAGGAAGGCCAAGGTGTTGAAGAGTGTGCCGTTGATGGTGCTATAGACATAGTCTCTGGATGGGACTAGCATGACAAGGAGGACCACGAAGTCGGCGTAGAAGACCAGCATCCAGGTGACGACAGCGCAGGCGATGCCGCAGCCGTCCCGGATGAACCACATGGCTGCGGGCGCCGCGCGGCTGGCGGGCGGCACACACTGCTCCGGCTGCAGGTACTCAGGCTTCCGCTCAATGTCTCTGACGCGGGGGACTGGAGGAATCATCATAGGCTGTTATGTCCATACTTGCATCTGAAAGAGAGGCAGACAGAGCGTTCACTGCCGACAGACCTCCAGCCACGGCGCAGGGCCGGTCTGGAAATCCCAGGGCTTGTGGAAGAGCAGGGAAGGTGAACGAATGCGACGCAAAAGAATGGATTTGGAAACCACTCTTGTGCTTATCAGAACCCTTCTTACTCCAAAGGCTCACTTAAGAGTTTTTAAAGCTCACTTAATTACACACTATACCCACGGGTGTGCCACCTCCACCCCACCAGAGGAAAACTAACAAGAATTTAAGGAGAAGAAAGTGATCAGGTAGGTGCCGCCAGGAGGTGCCACAGCAGGAAAGCTGAACCGTGGCATGCAAGAAACAAGGAAAAGGCCTGGCACAGCTGGCAGGGTCCCTTCTGTTGCCTCGCACCTAGGCAAGGAAAGGCTACAGATTCCTACAGATACTGGGAAGCTTAGCATGTGGATCACAGAGTCACAGAATAGATCTGGTTGGAAGAGACCTCCAAGCTCATCCAGTCTGACCTTTGACCCAGCACTGAAGGGTCAACACAAAACCATGTCCCTAAGCACCAGCTCCACAGGCTGCTAGAACACCTCCAGGGATGGCGACTCCAGCACTGCCCTGGGCAGACCATTCCAATGTCTGAGAACCATTGCAGAGCCTGAACTTACCCTGGCACAGCTTGGTACCATTTCCCCTGGTCCTGTCGCTTGTCCCTTCTGCTAACCCCAAAGCTCTTACTCCATGGACAAAAGTGCAAACTCAAACTGCTGCAAAGTCACAGTGGCAGGAACTGGTGAAGAAGTAACCCAGGCAAAGCTCCTGACAGGAATTTCTCACCTTGGCTGGAGGATGCTGCTCCTGAACACCAGCTGTCTCCCACTCTCACCTCTTCCTTTGGAAGCTGTCTGCTCTGCCATGTTTCTCCTTGCCCCCTTCTCCATCTCTCCTCGGTGTTTACCAGCACTTCTAGCCAACTCCACTGTACCAAGGGCACCCATTCACATTTGCTGCCACTGTACCTGTCCTCTCCACCTCTGCAGGCACTTTTGGAGCCAGCAAGCGCTCTACTGCAGGCATGCATAGCACTGTTGTTCCAGTGAGACCCAAGGTGGGCCCTGGGGAACACAAAAAGCTGCTGCTCAGACTCTGGCAGGGGAGCAGTCAACCTGTGCTGGCAGTACAGGGCACTCGACACCAGAGCATGCCCAGAACGCTGCGCTCTGCAAGCAGCTCTTTGCACACCCTACACCTACTTCCAGAGGCTTCTCAGCAGGCTGGTTCCACACTGCTCTAACCACTCAAGCCCAACACAATCTATTCCCAGAGACCCACCTTCTGCAGAAACAGGAGACAATAATTTTGCTACCAAATACATCAAACTGCAGAGGGTGACACAGAAGGGTTCAGCCTCCTGTTTTGAATGTTTCCAGGGGTAAGGCAGCTACCAGCTCTCTGGAATTTCAACACACACAGATTATTCTCATTTCTTTACAGAAAAAAGACTGAAAATTAGTGCACTTCTCCATTTTAACTCGGGGAAAGGCAGATGACATTCACTATTCATTACTGTCACAGGATGGCTTAGGTTATGTTTTCCACCAATAAAGGGCAGCTCACTCCAAAGCTCTTTTCCATTGTTAAAAACTGTCACTGCTGGCTACACAAAATGGGGAAGCCTTGCAGAAAACACTGCGAGGATCACAGAAGTCTCCAGGATCTTAAACTTCTCTCCAAACTTTTATGGCTAACTTCTGTTGAAGCTCTATTTTGTGTAACAGCAACCCAAGCCAAGCTGCTCTTGCCCCTGCCTGCATAGGGAAGGAGAGAATAATTTGCTTTCCAGTTATTTCACGAGGACGGCCAAAGACTGAGGTTATTAATGAGCAGGATGATTAATTAAAGCCAAGTACAGAAGTGATGAGCTTGTGTTAGCACGAGCGACGCAGAAGGCAGGTGCCTGAAACTGCTACTGCCACAGCAAGGGCCAAGAGCCAGGAACACAGAGCTCTGAGGTGCACAGAAGTGGAAGAGCCAGAGCATTTACAGCAGCTGATCTCTACCAAAGCTGGTACAAAGAACCAGGGAGAATCGGGGCATTTTGTTGCGCTGCTGCTTTGAGCGCTCAGCACGCTCAGCATGCTGCCTAGCGAGAGGTGACCCCTCCGCAGGAGGTGCCGGGGATCAGCTGCAAAGCATAGCAGCCCTCTGCTGATACACACACCACACCGAACAGAAAAAGCAAGGGAGGAGGTGCGAGGCTCATTCACTTTGGAATGTTCCAGTGTACATTATCTGAAGAGTCAACTCCGAGCAGCTTAGGAGTCTCAGCTTCTCAGAACTCTGCGTGACCCGGTCAGGGCGTTTTGCTTTAATTCCAGTGCTTACTACACACAAACATCTGCTTTTGTTTATGTTGTCCGACCTGGTGCTTTCATGTAAACAATACCCAAAAACCCCAATGCCAGCAGACTGCAGCGGGGATGAAGCAGTAACTTGCCCCAAGTGCTCTGCCCTTCAACCAGGCTGCACAGCAACTTAATTTGTAAGGTGTGAGTCCCTCTTGCCCCGGAGCGAACAACATGTAAAGGAGGAAGGCAAAGGGCTTAAGGACTTAATCACTGTGTCAGGCTACAAGACAGGCCACTGGGTAAGAGTGAGATACAATGACAACACACACATCAATCTGGCTTAAGGACATATCGGAGCAAAGATCTTTTCCTCTTTTTCATCTGGAAGACACCTGGCATCAGGGGAATAATCCAAACCCAGGTAATACACATGGTAGAAATGGAAATCACCCACATTAACAGCCACTTCCTGCTGCAAGGAACACCTAAAACGTGCTGTGGCATCCAATATACATTAACCAGCTGTCTCCTGACCTGCCAGGAGCCATGCTAGCAATCTCTTTTTCAGTGGCCTCTGGCCAGCAGAGAACTCATGAAGAATGAAGGAATGAATGATGTGGGCCTTCAGCCAAGGTGCAGCTCAGAGCTACCTCAGGTGCTGAGGTTGCCATCATCACC
This sequence comes from Semnornis frantzii, assembly GCA_013399775.1. Lineage (NCBI taxonomy): Eukaryota > Metazoa > Chordata > Aves > Piciformes > Ramphastidae > Semnornis > Semnornis frantzii. The sequence continues at coordinate 138,944 of VWYK01109322.1, forward strand.
ACCATCACCCAAATGAGTTTTACCTAATTACTCACACCAGTGAGATCAGGCACAAGGGTATGACTTGCAAAGCTACAGTATTACTGTGCATGTTGCAATCACTTCCTCTCTTTAGCAGTACATTAAGCTTTGGGAAGAGTTTCCACTTTGTCACAGGGACTCAGTGAACTTCAACTTCTGCTGATTACATCAACACAACTCTGGAAATTAAGACACAAACCAACCAACCAACCAGAAATGGACAAAAAAAGGAGAAAAAGAAGAATGAGAGTGAGGCAGATCATGGCCACGTTTCAAGGTTTTCAGGTTAAAGAGATCCTTCAGGTCAGCTTTTATGGCAGAGAGCCCACTGACAGCATGCTGAGAGCTGACAAACCCCACTGAGGCTGACTTTTCATGGTCACAGAGAGGAGACACACGCACAAGCCCAGCCACGGCAGATTCACAGCGGCTGACCTCGGTGAGCTAGGTGCGCTGGACAGGATGCCCACTCACGCAAAAACCTCCAGGTAAGCAGGCAGATAAATGGACATACCCTGGGAAAGGTATTTTTGAGGTTTGTTTCATTTTTCTGGACACAGAACTGCAGTGATTAGACCACTGCAGCTTTACTCTTCCTTTGCACTGGCGATGAGAGGAAGCCTGGTTCCTGGCTTACCTTCACTTCTCCTGTCATGCTTAACACAGCCCAAACCTAACAACGAGCCTGTCCAAACCTGCTAAAGCAAGCTGCAGCAGGGATAATAAGGAAATATCAGCATTCTGAGTTTCTCCTAATGGCTCCTGCAAGGCCTAAAAAGCTTTATCTGATCAGCGGGAGTGGAACAAAGCCTCCCAGCTCTGCCCAGAGCTTGTGCCTGTCTCCTTCAGACACAGCCAGACCTGCCTCTGCGTGGCAGGTGCCAACTCCTGGGTCACCAAACCTCAAAGGGTCAATGGGACATTTCAAACAGGTCTTTGAACAGCAGCTGAAAAAAGCAATTCTATTATTAGCAGGCTGAAAGTGGCTACAGAAATCTCTGCTCCCACTGCAGTGTTTTAGAGACTCCACACGTTTAAAAACAATGAAACAAAACAGTCTCAATCCAAGCCCTCTGCTAGGTCAAAACCCACTCCTCTGGGCTTTGAGTGACGAAAGCAGTAGGGAAGGATCTGGCACAGAGCTTAACACCTGATGACACACATGGAAATGTCAGAGGGCAGAGCCAGGCAGCCACCCCAGGAGCAGCTCCCAGGATTACAGCCAGCACAGATCATTTCTCTTTTTTTCTCCTGAAAATCCAGGCCACACTAAGGAGCAGCCTCAGCCTAAGCACTACGTTACCAGCTACATTTAGCAGGAGGCCCACGAACATCCCAGGTGTCCCTGGAGCCTTTGGCTGCTGAAGCCTTGCAACTTCACCAGCTGCTGAAATAAAATGGCCTCGACCAGAATGGGAATTTTTTATTAAATCCAAAAAAACCCAAACAAATAAACAAAAAAACCCCACCAAACTCAAGGCTTAGGAAAAAAAAAAGAAAAAAAAAGTGTTTTCTGAGATTAAATGCACAGGTTTGGATGCCCTGCCTTGGGAAGGCGGAAACAGAGCACACACACTAGATAGTAACCCAGTTATAATATTTATCTATACATGATGGGGCTAAGTGGCTTTATGGTCAGCCTAGAAAAGTGTTTACCTCATTGACCATTTGGATGAATCATAATTTATTATTTTCACATTTAAACTGATTATTTTGAAGAGACCATGCATGAACAAGACCTTAGTAACGAAGGATCACAGTAAAAAAAAAAATCTTACTTTATTTTTATTAGAAGCATCCTACTAGAGGGGAACATTTCACTGAAGTGTGTGTAGAACACATCAGAACAGCAGCATGAATATGCAGCAGGAATTTCTCCCTGAGGAGAGCAGGGGGAGGTGTAAATCACCTCAAAGACATCCATCGGAGCTAGAAACTCCATCCCTAGGGCTTGGATGGGGCTGTACCAGGCTCAGAGGAGACACAAAGCCCAGGGTTCTCTCATTTCCATGAGGGCAAACAACAAGCAACTCCTGCAGCACCAGAGGAATTCCCTTAGCGGAACTGCAAGGAAAACATGGCTGAGTTTTCTCAGCTGCAAACATGGTTTTCTCACCCTGATGTTTGTGGCAGGCAGCCTGGCAGGGCAGATGCTAACAGCTTATTGGTTAGCACTGACACAATTTCTGTTTAGGTGTAAGGTATGTGTTGTACAAATAAATGATAATGCAGTGCAGATTGACCTGCAAGCCTGGGTTACCTGGGAGGTGACTGCACTCCCACCTCCAAGGCCTGTCAGCTGCCAGAGAGGACACCAAGGCACCGTAGTTACTGTCCAAGGTGCATCAATGCCAGGCCACTGTCAAGGAGTGACAAAACTGAGGTAACATCTAAGAGCAAGACACAAATCACAAGGGCAGCAAAGACTAAAGTCAGACCAATGGCAAAGTGAGTGATCGTAATAAGCTTTTCACCAGGGCTGGAAGGTACCTTATAGAACTGTCATTAGTGTGACCCCTTAGAAAATAACCTGGAGCTTCTGAACCATCAGAGCTGCAAAGGGAACAGACTGAATCCACACCAGCCACTTCTCTGCCAGCAGAGCAACAGCACTCTGGGACATATGCATACCAACAGCTTTATGGCACAGCCATTTCTCTGGAACCAGCGCTAGAAGCAAAGAGCAATCTTGCAGAAGGGCCTGCACCAGGAAACACGAAAGCCCCAAAGGGAGGTGTGGTGCTTTTCCACAGCACTGCCCTTACCCCAGCAGCCAGCCCTGTGAGCCACAGGACAGCACAACCTGTCCTGCTCTTCCACACACCTTTGCGGTTTTGGTGCTGACTCAGGACTCAGAACAGCAAGCTGCAGAGCTAAGGGAATGGCAGTTCTCCATTTGCCCTGTATCAACCTCTTTTTAATAAAAAGGGAAGACCAAAACGAGAGGACAAAGGATTGTCTACACAACTGGTATTATTTTTAGCATCTATTTTGAAGACTACACTGCTTTCCTGCCATAAGGAATGGATTTTCCACACGGTCAGTAAATGGTTGCAGATTTAAAGTTTCAATCGTAATAACAAGCTGGTAGAACCATCCCAAGTTATAAAGTGTTCTGAAAGTTACTTTTCAAGGCAGAAAAAGCACTTTGACACATACTTCTTTGCTCAGGTGGTCTAATCCAGGACTCCCACCTACTCCCACTACAGCCCCTCTGAGACTGAGTGACTTGTTCATGCTGCCAAAATGTGCCTTATTCCCCCACCTGTCAGCCGCACTTCTTCCCCGCTGTGTAGAGGCAGGGGAGCTACATGTGTGAAGGCTGCAAGGCTTTTAGATTTTAAACCTAAATGCTACACCCAAGCAAGCATCTAAACCAAACATACCCAGGGCAGACATTAAACCAGAGCATTAGTAAAAGAGGGACCAAAAGATCACTACTTCTGCCCTGAACAGACCTGCAGTTAAAATCATGACTGCCACACTACACCTCTGTGATGGCAAGAGTTGGCCTGGACAAAACCCATGCTGCTGCCTCGCAGAACTGGAAAAACCTGCAGGTTCAAAGCTGCTTTTCACCGTTACACCTTTTGACATGCAGTGAAGAACTCTTAAGCTGGCAAACTTAGTATTCCTTCTTCTGCTCACTGTTGCATCCGGAGTCACAAGGGATCCCTGTCTCCATAAAAAGACAATTTCTGCATGCAAACATTGATTTTATTGCCCCTTCTAAACACCGAGAGTTGGAGAGCAGACCAACTGCAATACCCAATATACTGCTTATCTGCTCTGTGCTATATTGGGCATCAATAATTCAAGCAGGCATTACAAAGTTGTATCTCACACTAAGATCTCCCTGTCACAGCCCTCTCTCTGCCACAGTACTTCTGTCTTCCCACTAGGAATGTGTATGTTTCCCTCTCTTTTTCCAGTAAGCAGTATCTCACACTGCCTTTACTCACTCCTCCTGTTGCAGCTCCAGCCCATTTACCTTCTGCATGCTGCACCATGTTTAAGATTGGTTGTCCCTGTCAGCTCTGCACTATTGCACAGCCCACGGCTGAGCTTACCTCACCATCCACCACCAGCCTAGCAGCACAAACAACAAGGGCCTCACACTTCCTCCCATTCAACATCCGTCCCTTGTCCAGGGGTATTAACATTGAGTTTTCTGTGTCCTTGTTTTACGTACTATTACAGCTCCTGCAACAGTTGTAGGTTTTGGTTTTTGTTTTTTTGGTTGTTGGGTGTCATTTTTTTTCCTGAACTGTGCTACTGTAGCCTTCTTTCTCTTTTCCCTACTTCCCCTCCCTTCTGTTTTTTTTTCCAACTTGCATTCCTCCTCTTGCTCCTGCAACAGTCCCAGGTCTGCACGGTCACCTTGCAGCCTGGTGGGGTGAAAAGATATGGGGCTATAAGCCTGAATAGATCTCTCTCCAGTGCCCAGAAGTTCTCCCGGGGACTCCGGGGGGGGCAGCCAGAAGCAGGCAAAACAAGTTAATATGCCAGTGCTTGTGCGGAGTAAGAGCCTGTCTCTTGCTGCACCTTGCCTGAAACACCTTGCACGCTCCTTGCTGTGCCAGGAGTCCTTTGGCACTCTCAGCCTGCAGAGGCAAGCTGGCTCGCTCCCCTAGACTCCCTCTCAAGAGGACAGTGTGTGAAGTCTCACTGGCAGACTTGCTGCACTGCAGTCCCAGGCCAGTTACAGGCTATCAGGCTGTCTGCACATCCCAGGAAATACGCAGTTCTGATCTGGAAAACTTACTTCTCATTTTCTCTAGCACAATCTTTACGTTTCAGATTAGTTCCATGCTAATACGATGTTCTGGGTACCACTATTCATCATTCTGGCTTACCAGCTAGACAGAGAAACCAAAAACTGACAAGCTTCTCTGTCTGGTCCTATTTCACACTGCCTGATGTCTTCTCTCAGCAAGGCAGAAAAAATGTATTCCAGAATAGTGCACTAAGAAAAAGGTCATGTCTGCACCACAGAGGGACCAGAGAAAGTCATAAGCTGTCAGTTAACATCTGCAGAGAACAACCGAGCTGCAGTCAGGCCATTTCTCAGAGTGACACTGCTGTGGGCATCCATCACCTACCCTGTAGTCTCCTCCTCAGGGGAGATATCCCATTGTAGACATATGGGAAACGTCTCCACGAGCACACTTCCCTGGAATAACACAACACACAGGTTTGAACTGCATTGGCCATGTTCCGTTGGAGAAACACAAGCCACCCATCAAGAAAAGCAAATCCCTGTTAAATAAGAAAGACCCAGCAAAGCTGAGCTAGCACTGCCCAGGCTACATGCAGGCTCCAGAAAGCCATCGTTCACTTCCCACTGCTGCCACAAAGGAAACTGCCCAGAGGAGACACAGAATTACTTGGATACAGCAGCCCTGCAACTGCTGAGGAATTAAGGCAATTCCAAACCAAGGAACCACTCTCTGTCTGTAACTACACCACCAAAACAGAGAACTAAAAAGGAAGCACAAACATTACACAAAAACACCCAGGAGGTGTTAAACATCACAACAAATACTTTAGCTTTCAGGCAGACCTTACATGTGTCCTTTTACAAACCTGTAATTGCACAGAGCTTCTGCCTGGCACCTTCTACATCTCCATGAACATTCAGACACAACTTACTACAACCAGCAGCTCCCATCGGTGTGACAAATGCTAATGCATCACAGAGAGCTACGCTGACAAGAATCACAGTGCTTGAAGGACTGGATCTTTATTGCGCATGGGGCTGCATTCTTAAAGACATCTGAATTGATGTGTGGTTCCTCTTATAACAACTCTTATCACCAGAACACCTATAACAGCATACAAAAGATGCGCTGTGTTGACTAAGCAAAGCACTGCACTCACTAAAGCCTTGCCACCTACACCACCAGGCATCAGTCAGCCACTCACTGCATCCCACCAGCCCCTTCCCTCCGATTCCACTGCATCAGACCGACCGTGCAAACTGCTCTGAATCAGAATCAAGGGAAAGAAACCTAAATGAACTCCGATGTCCACCCGGCATCCCTCGTCGGCAGGCAGGTAGCAGCAGAGCACATCACAGAGCAGGCTGCTGCCTCCTCTTCCCCCAGGCCATCATGAGATCTGTCTGTTCCTTCAAAACCGCCTTTCAGAAGTACTCCAGGCACGCTCAGAAGCAGCTGTTCAAAACCAGCCCAGATTATTTCCTACTGACATAAAACTCACCATCCACATCTAGACCTGCTGCAGTACAGCACCATTTCAACACCGACTGCTCCTGCTGCCGAAGCAGGCTGCACACGGGTCTCGCCGGACAGCTGCGGCCAAACGCCAGGTGTCCACAGCCACCCCTAAAGCCAGGTCTGTTCCGCCGATGGGCACATCTCACCGCTGCAATGCATTAACACATCAGGACCCCTTTTCATTCCTGAAACCCGCGAACAGAGCAGGCTCCGCCTCATCACCGCTGCCCAAAACCCGACCACAGATCCTCACCCCACCACCGAAAATCATTAACACATTACAGGACCCCAGTTCGCCACCGCAGCCCAGGAACGCAGCCCAGGACGCCGCTGAAGGTTGCTGAAGACTCCAGGTTTCCATTTCCCGGCAAAGGGACGTCGCAGCGCTCCGAAGGGTCCTCGGCACAGCCCGAGCGGACCTAGCCCGACACTACTCAGCATATTCACCCTCGCACTGCTTACAGCCCAGCTCCGCAACTCCGACCTCACCACCTCCTCCTCGCCGCCCGCTGCCGACAGCGCCATAAGA
>VWYK01109322.1:145790-165387 GCA_013399775.1 Semnornis frantzii
CCGCGCCCCATCCGCCCCGCCGCGGCGGGCCCCCTGCGCCTGCCCCGCCGCCCCTTACGCTGGCTCGGAGAGGAGGTGGAGCGGCCGCCGGCAGGAACTAGGAAGTGAGCGGCGGCGGCAGGCAGCGCGCCGCTGCCCTGCCCTGCTTCTCGTCCCGTCCTTCCCTTCCCCGCCCCGGCGTCAGGGGATCCCCGGCCTCCGCGGGGCTCGCTCGGCCCGCTCCGGTCCAGCCGCAGGGTTGCTGCAGGGCCCCGGGTGGCCGAGGCACGCCGGTGCCGAGGGTGCGTTTACGTCTGCGGCGTGCGGGGAAAGCGCGGAGTCTGGGAGGGAAAAAACAGCTTTTTTATGGCTTGCTTTCCCACGGGGAACAGGGGGGCTTCGCCGCACGCCTCCCAGCCCCGGACAATCTCGGGTGTACGTGGTCTGCAGGTACCAAAATCCTACAGACAGAGCCTGTTGCTGCAGGTGTCTCATTTAGAATGATGGACTCATTTAGGTTGGAAAAGACCTTCGAGATCACCCAGTCCGACCTTTATTTATTTTTTTAAGGGAAATGACAAAAGTTGCTGTCTGTGGGCAGCGCAGTGGTTAAGCTCGGTGAAGGCACTCTTATGTCCAGCATTTGCAGCCTCCCCAGGTGCCAATTTTCACTTCCCAAGAGGTTCCCTGAAGGCTGGCTTTATTTCACCCAACACCTGTCACCCATTCGCCATGAAGAGATGAGAGGAAAATGCAATGCTTTGCTCTCAAAAATCCAACCCAACAACTGGCATCCTCTCTGGCTGGTAATCTTCCCTGTTGCCTTGTAGTGAGAAAGGGAATTTGAATGCCATAGGAAGTGTATTCCCACGGGATGCCAAACAAGCCAGACCTGGGCTTCACCCTCTTTCTGAATACTGCTGTCTGCACATAAAACAAGACTTGCAAGAATTTGACTTGCATTAGGAAGACTCCAGGCTGGAATGTCAGATGGGGGGGGGGGGGGGGGGAAATGACTCTGTCCGTGTGCTTGGAACCCTCAGCTGCTGCAAGCTAGGGCATGAGGCAGGCAGGACTGGGAGCCAGAATGTCCTCTCAGTGGCAATCACAGGGCAGGTCTCTACTGACACTGTTTCAGATCAGGAATTCACTGTTACAAATGAGTTTCTAATTTCTCCTTACTGTAGCTTGCCTCACGCTGTGGAATGTAGGGCCACAAGAATGATGCTGTGCGGTCAGATGAAGGGTGCTGGATGGCAGCACTGGCAAATGCTGTTTCAGGGTGAACATATGAAAGGATGCATGTTCTCTGCACAGGCACCGCCTTTGCCTGGCACTCCTGTGCTCACCTCCTCAGGGCCAGCAGAAAGGGTGAGCTACATGAGCCTCACCTCTGTCAAGCTCCACTGCTTGCTCTTCCTGCTGAGAACCACAGAATCATTTAGGTAGAAGGCCCTTCAAAACCCTCATGTTAACACAGCACTGCCAGGTCCACTGCAAATCTACATCCCCCAGCACATCTATACAGCTTGTACATCCCACTAGGGATGGTGACTCCACCACTTGCCTGGGCAGCCTGTCCCAGGGCTTGACATCCCTTTCTGCAAAGACATTTTTCCTAATGTCCAACCTAAACCTTGCTGGGACAACCTGAGGCCATTTCCTCTTATCACTTGTTAAGTACGAGAGAAGACTGACACACATCTCACCACAACCTCCCTCCAGTTAGCTGTAGTGAGGAAGCCTCCCCCGAGCTTCTTTTTCTGCAGGCTAAACACCCCGGGCTCCCTCACTGATCCCTTGTGAGACTTGCTCTCCTGCCCCTTCACCAGCTTCGTGCCCCTTCTCTGGGCACACTACAGCAGCTCAATGTCCTTCTGTGGTGAAGGGCCCCAAAAGGAGCAGCGCTTGAGGGGCAGGCCCACTGGAGGAGCTCGGTCCGTGTGCTGTGTGAGCCATGGCCCCTTCTCAAGCCAGCAACGGCCTGCACTCAGGGAGCAACTATGCAAAACGGTGTGGCACTGGGACCACTCACTGCTATGGAACTGTCAGTTAAGGCTGCCAAATAACCCCCGAACGACCCAAACCCTTAATTATTGTTTTAGTATACAAGTCGTTAACTACATTTCCCACGCTGCTTTCCCAGGGATGCAGGCCCGAGGACACTGTCCCAAGGAGCACGGTTGGTTTCTTCCCTGTTTCGGCACCTCGCTGGGCCTTTCTCCGAGGAAGACCCGCTGCATTTCCTCACTCTTCCTGCTACCCTCCCCTACCGCTCCCCTAGCCCCCGAGTATTTCCAGAGCCTCCTGCGGCAGGTTTTACCTCGGCACAGGGCGGGCATGGTGGCTGGAGGCGGCGGTCTCCAGGTGCTCAATGGGCGCCGCGCGTACAGCCCGTGAGCCGCTGCCATGCGGGGTGAGGGCTGTGAGGGCTGCGCGCCCCGCCACCCACCCGCCGCTTTCCCGCCTCGGGGCGGCGCAGAGCGCGGGCACCGGAAGCGGAAGAGCGCCGGATGTGTGGTTCCGTCCGTCTGCCGGGGACCATGGCGACTGTGGTGCTCAGCGAGGCCGAGAAGGTTTACATCGTGCATGGCGTACAGGTAGCGGCGGCAGGTCCTACCGGCCCGCGCGTGGAGGCCGCGGTCTCCGTCCCGGGCGTGAGAAGGCGTTCGGGCCAGCTCGGCCCAGCTCGGCCCGCCCGTGCCCGCGGTACCGTTCTGCTGTGAGAGGGGGGGCAAGGTCCTTTGCCCCCCTCCGGGACTGGTCCCGTGAGTAGGTGTGGGGCAGTAACGAGTTCTGATGTGGACTCGGGGAGGAGAGAGGGAGAATCTGCCACCTCCCTGGGTAACCTGGGCCGGTGTTTCACCACAGTCACTGTAAAAGACTCCTTCCTTAAATCTAGTCTGAATCTCCCCTCTTTTAGTTTAGAATCTTGTACTGTCGCAACAGGCCCTGCGAAAAAAAGAATGTGTCTTTGTCTTTTCTTATAGTCCCCCTTCAATTGTTAGAAGGCTGCAGTAAGGTTCTCCTGGAGCTTCTCTTCTCCAGGCCAAACAACCCCAACTCCCTCAGCCTTTCTTCATCGCAGAAGGATGCTGAGGGCTGCAGCAGCTCTGCTGTGAGGGCAGGCTGAGAGAGTTGAAGCTCTGCAGCCTGCAGAAGAGAAGGCTTCCAGGAGACCTTAGAGTAGCCTTCCAGGATCTGAAGGGGGCTCCAGGAAGGCTGGGGAGGGACTATTGACAAGGTCTGGGAATGCCAGGACAAGGGGCAGTGGGTTTGAAGTGGCAGAGGGGAGATTGAAAGTGGATGTTAGGAGGAAGTTGTTTGGAGTGAGGGTGGTGAGACACTGGCACAGGTTGCCCAGGGAGGTTGTGGCTGCTCCCTCCCTGGAGGTGTTCAAGGCCAGGTTGGAGGAGGCCTTGAGTGACCTGTGCTAGTGGGAGGTGTCCCTGCCTATGGCAGGGGGTTGGAAATGGATGATGTTTGAGGTCCCTTCCAACCTTACCATTCTATGATTCTATGAAATAGTAAAGGATGTGTGGAGAAAACAGCCAGAGTTGAAAGGATTGAGCTTTCTGCAGTGTACGGGAACTATATTGTAGTGCACAAACCCCTGGTGTTACAGGGACAAGCTGCAAGATGGAAGCATTTGGAAGGCTGATACCTTATTTTTATCTACTGGGTCCTAATTGCATGGATACAAGTACACAGCTCGAGTATCCCAGGAAAGACCTGTGTTGTTAGGGAATGTGCCTTTTAAAGGCAAGGTGGTTACTGTTTTGCAGTCTTTCTTTTGGAATTGGAGAGCATTAGTGCAAGAGTTCATGCCTGTTTGCAGAGAGCTTGTTGCAAGCTCCAGATAAATGAGAGGCAGATGGGAAGGTGCAGTCCATTCTCCTGTACTGTTTGGTAAAGGTTAGAGCTAATATGAGCTGCTGCTTTTATATCCGTTTATGTGCTATGTTTGGCACGGAGGAAGGAAACTTTAAAAGCAGCTGTTGCTTTTTCTCCCCCCACTTTTCATTCCTGATTCCCTTAAGCACAATATGTTGCTTGTCATCCTCAGGAGGACCTTCGCCTGGATGGTCGTGGCTGTGAAGACTACAGATGTGCAGAAGTAGAGACAGATGTTGTATCAAACACAAGTGGATCTGCAAGAGTGAAGCTGGTAGGTGCATTTCTTAGGGATCTTGTACTTTGCTGATTAAATTCCTGGTTTATGACTAGTTTTGAACTAAGCTGAAGCTAATTGCAGATGAGTTTGTATATGTGTGTATAGCACTAACTGAAGCTATGGCTGAAGGATATCAGGGCAGGATGTATAATTCATTCAGGCTGGCTCAGTCTGTGTGAGCTAGAGTTATGGTGAAGTACCCAGACTGCCTTCAGGCTGAACTAACCTAACATTTCATCTTGAAAATGGATGGAAAAAAATAATTCTGTTCCTTTAGAATGAAGTAAAACTCCTGGCATGTGCTGAGTGTGAATTTACTGTGCAGTATTATAAAGGTTCTGCAGAAATAATGGCTTCCAGAATTAAAATGATGGTGGTAGTCATGGATGTTGAGTGTCTTTTTAACCTAGAGAAAGCTAGAATGTGTGGTGATTATTTGAAGAATCTTCTTAGGACTAATATTGTCCTTCTAAAGCCTTTTTTTTTTTTTAATTACCAAGCTAATTGTGGTTTTAAGTTTGCTGTGATAGAATGCTCAGTGCAGGTAACTGACAGGTAGAAATGTCAGCTTCCTGTAGGCTTTGCATAACACGATGGTTCTGTGACTCTCATTCCACTTGTGCACTATGTTTTTGTTTTAACAGGGACACACTGATGTCTTGGTGGGGGTAAAAGCTGAAATGGGGACACCCAAGTTAGAGAAACCAGATGAAGGTTACCTGGAATTCTTTGTTGACTGGTTAGTATGCTAGAAAAGAAAGAACTATACCCAGTATTTGCAATAATTCACTAATCAGGTCTTACCATTCTTGTGAAGTTTATACCTGCCTTAATGTTTGTACCTCTGTCACATTCTGCAGCCTTATCTAAGACTGCCTCTGCTCATCATGATGTATTGCTCAGCTGTGACAGCCTAGGGTTTGGAGAAGGAAGGACTCACCAGTGAATTGATGGTTTGTCTGTGGTTATTGTACAAAAAATATCAGACAGGAAGGTGATCTTCTCAAAAGTGACTCTGCAGCTACAGCAAATCTGAGCTTCACTGCTTTATAAATAAACAGTAGCTGCTTTGTTCTGGTGGGTTCTATGTGAAGAAGATCCACTGGCAGCAGGGACATGTCCCTGAGGAAACCAGTGCTCTGTGGGGATGTTGCAGTTCTGTAAATAAACATCAGATGAGCTTCAGCTCGTTCATGTTAGGTTGTATTTTCCAACTGTTAGTCTCTGCTTCTTAAGAAGATGGGACGGAGATGTGCAGCAATATTGTTCAAGAGAGATCTTGTGAGTTCTAGAAGCAGGCAATCCTTGCTTTCTGTGATGACACAGACCAAAAGCCTGCATTTCCAAGAAGGACAACCACTTCTCACATGCTTATGGGAAAGGTGACTTCTACCCTCCAGAGAGATCCCAAAGACAAGGCGTGAAGTGGAGGCAGCTTGTTCTCTGCAAAGGGAAGTGAGATGCTGGCAGTGCTCTGATGCTTTTCCAGACTGCCACTGGGTGGTAGGAGCTGAGCACAGTTTGATCATCTCCTGGTGAGCTTTCTGTGCCTGCTGCCTGCCTTTGATACTGCTGGAGCTAATAATAAAAGCTCAGACTTCAGTGTCTGCTTTCTTAAACTGCTCATCTCCTGGAATAAGTGCTTATTTTCCTTTGGTGGCTTCTTGTGCTGCTGAAAATGGTCACTTGCTGGATCATGTATGTAATTCCCTGCCCTAAAATGCCATTTCCTTTGTTTCTGCTCTGAGTCCTTAACCTACAGTCTGAGGAGCACATTAGTCCTGTGTTGAGACAGACTTTCAGGGGAGTCTCTGGAAAGGATGGTTTGCAAGGCACTGATTTGTGAGACCAGCCATGAATTATGGTCAGACAAGTCCACGTCTTGTGTGATGTGCTCGCTGCCCATCAGCACTGGAGAAGGCAGGTGTCCTGGCCATTGGTGCTGGAAAACTGCTGGGGCTGTTTTGCCCATGTTTGATTTTTGGGCTGGTTTAGTACTGATTTGTTAGGGGTTTTTTCCTAGTTGTTTTTTTTTTTCCTTGTTTGGTTTGGTTTATTTTGGGTTTGGTTTTGGGGTTTTGAGGCAAAGCAACTTGAGTATTATGCAGGTGACACTGAAATCTTAGAATCATAGAATGGTAAGGTTGGAAGGGACCTCAAAGCTCATCCAGTTCCAACCCCCTGCCATAGGCAGGGACACCTCCCACTAGCACAGGTCACTCAAGGCCTCCTCCAACCTGGTCAGCAGCAGGAATTCCGTGCCCCACCTGGCCACTACTGAAGCTCTTTCTGTGCTCCCTGAAGATGTTTTTTGGCATTTTCTCTTAGTGTGGCAGACAGATTCCAGGCAGTGTGAGCTGGTGCCATAGTCTGTGAGCATTAGGTGGCAGCATTTGCCATGCAGTGGCTGTGACAGCAGCCTGCTCACTTCTTTATTCCACTTAGATTGTGAGGAGCTGAAGTGTTAAAACAGTGGAATTAAGATGCAGTGAAACTCACAGTTATGTTCTGGGTCTTATGCTCTTCCTGCTTGCAAGTCAAAGAAAGCAGCCTTTTGTAATTAAAAAACAGATGAAGCTTTGTGTTTAGAAATAATAATGAGGCATAGATTGAGGTTGGTATCATTCTTTCCAGCTCATCACAGGAATGCTAATGCTTGTGCTTCAAACAATGTTCTTGTTAACTTGCAGGGAAGCTGCTTCCATGGATAAGTGCTTGTTCAATACAACCTGCAGACCTCACCTAGCACGCCTCCAGAATTAAGTTTTACTTAGATATGGTCCTGCCCTGTAAAACAGGTGTCTAGCAGTAGCACAACTATGAATAATATTCTGTGTCACACTTGCAGTGCTTACTCGTGTGTCAAATGCAGTCTGGAAGCAGAGGTCCACTGATTCTTTTTAAAGCACATACAGTGCTGTCTGTAGCAAATCCCTGCTGTAGAATCCAGTAGCTCTTCCTGGCACTCTGAGTTTTCATCAGTTCTGCAAAAGTTGGAGGAATGACTGTGAGGTGATTTGTGTAGGTAAGAATAATCACAGTGATGTGTAAGCTTGCAGGCACCACAGTCTCCTTGATACAGCTCACTTGGTGGTTTAAGTCACACAAGGTAATGTGGAGCTTTAGTTGCTTGGGTTTTTTTCTGAGTCCAAGACCTGGACTTGTGCTGTTTGTTTACATTTGTGCAGTCCATGCATGTTGGAAGAGTTTGAGAGTTTGCATCACCAGACACACAGAAAGCATCCATGAGAAGTTGTACTGGGAGGCACCCAAAGAGGAGAGTGCAAGGCTTTGTGATTATGGATTCTGATAGCATTGAAGCTGCCTCTGTGGAACCACCTCCTTTGCTATGTGCTCTAAGGAGAAATTCGTTTGGGGCATGGCTGGCATTTAAAAACAGGATCTACAACGTGTGCCATCAGTCCACAGCTGGAGGAGGGTCTTGCCCTCTGTAAACCAGAGCCTGGGTTCAGAATATTCCTTTGCTACTTTGCTGTGATTTGGAGGTGGTGGTGGATGGTTGATTTTTTGGGGGTTTTTTTTGGGGGGGTAGGTTGGTTGGCTGTTTTTTTTGGTGAGTTTTTTTGTTGTTGTTGGTTGGTTTTGGGTTCTTTTTAGGCCTGTTTTCTGTCATTCTTTAATTGGAATGTTGCTCCTAGCTGTGTGCAAGGCCTCAGCACCCAAGGACTTTCTTGCATGACTGCTCATAAGCAAAGTTTGTTGTGCTGGAATCATGGAAGTGAAGGCCTCATGCTTCTGTCAGATCCCTTCTGGAAAAAGTGTTCCTTAGCTGCTGCTCTCTGTGAGCTGCAGCTGCTGTCAATAATGAGTTGCTTGATAGCACAGAGTGGACTCAGTACAGAAATGACCAATTAAGGCTGGGCAGGGATGCCACTTTAAAAAAGTGCATATTCCACTTGACACATCATCACCTTTCTCCTCTTAGCCACTCTCTTGTCTGACTAATTTAGCTTTCAGCTCTAACAAACTGTCTTCTTAGCTGTTGTCAATTTAGTGCAGATTTATCTCTTCTAGTAATTGTTATTTTTGGAGGTGTTGAGGTGATGGAAGATAAGGGTGCTTAAGAAACAATCCCTGAGAGAATTCATCACCTTTGATATTGCAGTGTGGGAACTGAGTGTGGTTGTGGGAAGTAATTTGTATCAGAGCTTGTAGCAAAATGTAGGTATATGGCCTGCTGTGAGACATTCCTCATGCAAAGTGGAGAGCAGTTCTTGACCACAGGCTGCTTAGTCACTCCGAAGAAATCCTTAGACAGTTCTAATGCTTTCTGTTTGAGAAGTGTTCTTTGGGTATTGGTTGCTTCGTAGGTGAAAGTTTTGTGTTTGTTTTTTTTCCTAGTTCTGCAAATGCTACTCCTGAATTTGAAGGCCGAGGAGGAGAAGAACTTGGCTCAGAGATAGCAAATACACTCTGCAGAGTATTCAGCAGTGAGAGCACTGTGGACTTGAAATCCCTCTGTATTAATCCCAGGGAGCACTGCTGGGTACTCTATGTCGATGTGCTGGTAAGTCAGAAACTGAAAGCAAAGCTTCAGGGAGGTTTTTCAGGACCATCTGTATTTTCAGAGGGAGACACCTTCTCAGAATGTGACCTCATGCTGCCCAGCACAGAGGTTATTGCTTCTGCATCTACCTGTAACAGTTACTCACAGAATGGCTCAGCTTGGAAGGGACCTCAGAGCTCATCTCCAACCTCCCCACTATGGGCAGGGACACCTCCCAACTAGATTTGGCTGCTAAAGGCCTCATCCATGGCCTTCAGCACCCCCAGGCAGGAGGCAGCCACAGCCTCCCTGGGCAGCCTGTGCCAGACTCTCACCACCCTCACACTCAAGAACATCTTCTTCAGCTCCAGTCTAACTGCTCTGTCTCAGCTTCAAACCATTCCCCCTTGGCCTGTCTCTGGACACCCTCAGCAAAAGTTTCTCTGCAGCTTTCCTGCAGGATCCCTTCAGGCACTGGCAGGCAGCTGTAAGGTCTCCCTGGAGTCTTCTCCAGGCTGCACACCCCCAGCTCCCTCAGCCTGTGCCCACAGCATCCCTTGGGTTATTTTCTCCATCTTGCTCTTCCTAATGCTGGTGCTGCTCCAGCCCTTGGGTCAATCCACCTTTCTCTTCCTACTCTTGGTGTTGCTGCAGTGCAGAGCTCATAAACCACTGAATCCTCCAGCTCAGTCTGAGGTGCAGACCAGTTACACTGCCAAGGAGGCGGCTGCTGGAGAAGGCTGAGTGTGTTCCCCGGGCAGATGTAAGGGCAAGTGTAGCACCGTGACGTTAGCCTGTGTCTGTGTGAGCCCACACACAGCTCTGCTACCTCTTTGCACTGTTGGCAGCATTAGTTCAGCAAACTGACACAGAAGCTTTGCCAGCAAAACTTTGGTTTGGCCTGGGCACATTTTCATGGAATTTGTGTGCATGTATTGAACATGGCAGAGAAGCTAAAGGTTTGCTCTCATTAAGAGGAAACTGGATTTTGAGCTTACAAATCTTGTGTGTGCAGCAGCTCCATTTCCAGACCATGCTGTGTTTAAAGCACTGTGGCCTGGCAGTTTAATAGAAGTCTGCAGGCCAGACTCCTGAGCCTTATTTCCAGTTCTTACTGGTCCAAAGTTGAGTTTCTGTTTGCCAAATTTCTAACTGACAATCTACTGAGGGACACTGCTCACAGGAATCCGTTAGGCCCTAGGGAACAATTTGCTAAAGGCTGTATTGCAACAGAAACTAAATTAAATACACAAGTCTGATAAATGAAACAGGAACATTGAGGCTGAGCCCTGAATAAATGTGAAAATGAGTCCATTAGCTGTTCAAAAAGCAGTAGCAGTAGCCTAATTATGGTAGATTAGGGTGCATAAGGTGGCTTTGTCTGCATGCAGAGCGAGCAAATAGGTACCACTGCTGAGTGCTTTAGCAGCCCCAGTCACTGCCTTGCTGCAGCCTGGCACAGGTCATGCAGAATGAGATGTTAGTTGTGACAAATCACACTGGGGCCTGCAGTGGCTAGGTAATTACCAGCAGAGTACAGATGATTAAGTGCTGTGCTTGTTTAAGCTGTGTACTGCTTTACATTGCATAAACACTGCAAACCCAGATCATTCACAGAGCTGCCTGCTGCACAAGTCGTTCCCCATAGCTCTTGGGGGAGATGTCACTGCTCATGACTTGCTTCTTCCTGCGCAGATGTGCTACAGAGCAAAACAGCTTTGTGTTTATGCTGCCATAGCAAATAAAGAGCATCATGACCTGTGTGGTATGATCAATTTTACATTCAGCTTTGTTTACAGTGCCAGTAAAGAATTCGTCGTAGCTTTGTATTGAGGACTCTAAACTTGAGTCTTTTTAATGTGGTCTGCAGGGATTTTGTGCCACAGCCATTGAAGAGCTGCTGCTGTAGGTGTAGCAGGGGACTGGTCACATTTGTCTCTTACTCTCTTCCCTTCTCTTTGGTTTTGGGTTTTTTTTTTTGTTTTCGGGGTTGGTTGGTTGTTTGTTTTGTTTTGTTTTGTGTTGTTTTTTTTTTTCCCCTTCCACCTCAGGTCTCAGGACAGGCTGAGGTAGTTGGGCTTGTTCAGCCTGGAGAAGACTCCAGGGGGACCTTAGAGCTGCCTCCCAGTAGCTGAAGGGATTCTGCAGGAAGGCTGCAGAGGGACTTTTCCTGAGGGTGTCTAGAGACAGGGCAAGGAGGAATGGTTTGAAGCTGAAGATATTTTGGTACATAATCTGCCCCAGCATGCTGCTGTGCTGAGCAAGGAGAATCAGAGTGTGCAATCTCACACTCACAGTGTTTTGGGGGGGTGCTTCAGGGTCTGTGGAAATTGGAGCAATTTACTACTGAGCATCTCTCAGGGTTTCTTTCTGTTTTCTATTTTCCTCTGGGTCGGAAATAAAAGGAATCTACCCTTTTGAGGAAGAACTTCCTTGGATAAAGCAAGGTCTACACTATCTGTGCTGTGAAAAAAAGAGAAAAGAACTCATTTGCATATCAGTAAATTAAAAGCAGTCCTTTCTAAAGACTCCTTGGTTGCCCACAAGTCAGAGTTGCACAGACTTGCTTAGTCCTTAGAAAAAAATGAACATAATTTAAAAAGGAAGGGCTGTGAGCAGAAGGTGCTTCAGGTGAGAAGGGACTGTTCATTCCTTCGTGGAGGAATTGTGCCCTGCTTGTTCCAGGCCGTGCTCCTGGCCTGTAGGCACCACTGTGACCAAGCTTTAGAGTGGCAGCCTGAGCAAGAGCCCTGCAACAGCACTCCAGGCACATCCCATCAGTGTGTGTTAATACCACAGATACTGGGGGGCTTTTTGTGTTACCCAGCAAAATCCAATCATGGCTGAAAGTGGCAAGTTAACCTCTCTGCATCCAGCAGCTGTTTGCAAAGAAGTAATCTGATCAGCTCTGTATTTAGCTTTCTGCCCCAGCTTTTTGTCATTCTTTGGACACAACTCATTCTGTCTTCACAAAAAAATTGCCTTTCCGGAGTACCTGGGTTCTGGTTTGCTCCCAGTGCAGCAGTCTGTCTCCTCCTTCACTGGCTTTTGAAGCACAGTCAGTGCTGAACACTTCTCTGCTTGCAGAGCATGGACTGATGTGGCAGAGAAGCAGCCATGTGTTCTCACTGCAGCACTTGCAGGTGCTTTGGGGGCTCTGTGCCTGTGTGTTCTTAGAGCTGGCAGCTGAGACTGGATCTTCTCGGAGAGCTGGAGCCAGGCTGTGGCCAAATCCATCTTTGAGTTGTCTGTCAGCCTGTAGAAGGTATCAGTGGTTAGAGGAGCTCTGCCTTTTTATCTGCCTTACAGTGTTCTTCCAGCTGGCTCCTCTCCCGACTTTGATGAGTGGGAAGAAGCTAAGCCAGGCTCCTTCACACACTGACTTCACACAGCAGTGCTGCCAACAAGTAACCTTGGCATCAGGATTTCCTTAGATCTTTTTCAGCTACAGGAGAAACCTGCTGCTGACTCCTTTTCCATGAAGAAGAGAAGATCAATCATGCTGTGCCTTCACAGCTATCCCTTCTGTGACGAGCTGTCCACACCATATTCTGGGTGACAGTTTGCATTGCTGCTTTGAAAACAGTTCTGCTTGGGTTTGCCCAGCTGCTGTTTAGAAAAGGCACAGAGTGTGGAGAATGGATTGCAGATTCAGTGTGGGCAGTTGGGAAGTGTCCTGCTTGCAGTCTAGTTCAGAGCCTTAGCACAGGCAGAGTAAGGAGAGCAGCTCCTGTAACTCACTTCTGTGGTGGTGTCATTGCAGCTCCTGTAACTCACTTCTGTGGTGGTGCCATTGCAGCTCCTGTAACTCACTTCTGTGGTGGTGTCATTGCAGCTCCTCTAACTCACTTGTGTCACCAGTTTTGTTTTGAAGTGCATTCACTCTTCTATTTTGCACATGTGGCACAGTTAGCTGAAGTCTTCCTTTTCCATCTGTTGCTCCCTTTTGGATAGGCTTTAAATTTGGGGTTTAAAAACCTGTTCATGTTCTCAATGTTGTGCCTTTACAGGTAAGTTTAAGTAAAATGAAGCCCTGCTTTAAAGGCACCAGCCTGATTTTCTTTAAAAGAGATTTTTGTTTTTCTCCCCAGTTACTGGAGTGCGGCGGGAACCTCTTTGATGCCATCTCGGTGGCAGTGAAGGCAGCTCTCTTTAACACAAGGTAAATGTCCTCTAAGTGCAAGTGGCATGGGAGGGGCAAGAGCAGTGCTCTCTCAATGAAGCATTTGTAGTGCTTCAGTAATTAAGTAAGAAATACCCAAGGCAACTTGCATTCAGGTCTGAGGCAGTCTGTCTGCATGAAGGTGACACACACTGCTGTTGCCTGATGTGATGGTTTGAGAGTTCCCTGCCTCCCACACTTTGTAAAATGACCCAGACTAGACTCAGCCAGCTGGAAGTTAAGGACTGAAGCTCTGTTTACAGCTCAGCACAATGTACAAGCAGAGATAGACACAACAGACAGGAATAGTTACAGACATAGACAAGGTAAAGGGAATACAGAAGCACAATCCCCCTCCCAGAAATCAGAGACCCCAGGAGGGGCTCCCAACCACCATTCCACCTTCTCCCCACCCCTATACCTTACCCCAGGGTTTGCCTTACATGCAAGGTGAGTTTGGAGGATGGGCCAGGGGGTTAGAAGGAAAGTGGTTAGTGACGTTACTTGGCAGAGAGGAGAAGCCAGAAGCTAGATTGCCCAAGACGCTGTGCCCCAGAGACACTGACTTACCTATGTTTTGAGTACTTCAACATCTCAGCAAGCCTGTGAGTGCAGCAGACATCACCACTGTTTCCTTTTCACAGCCTAGAGTGTCATTTTCTCCATTAAAGTATCCCAGTTAGCCTCAAACCAGCACACCATCATTCAGCCGTTAATAATCAAGTGCCATCTTGTCTTGTACCCAGAGTCAGGCTCACAAAACAACTTCTCCTATGTGGCCAGGTCCAGCAAAAACTCTTGACCATGTGGTTTTGTTACAAGTGGTTGGAGGCCTTTATGTAGCTGCTTCGTGGGTTCAAAATGAGTATTGACTGATAGGTGATGCTCCTGGATCAGAAGCCTTCTGAGACTACTGATAGGTGATGCTCCTGGATGAGAAGCCTTCTGAGACTACTGTAACTAGCCCTGATGTCTCCCTTCTGCTGTTCTCTCTGATGAACCATGAGTCTAGAATTCTTTTTAAAAGAAAGGGGGGAAATGGTGGTAAGAGATTGTGGGAGGAGGAGAGTGATGTCTTTAAAAGAACTCTGCCCATGTGTTTGAATTCAAAGGATGGAAGAAGAAGAGCTGGTAGAATGAATGATGCAGGTGCTCTCTGTGTGTTCTCATGGTAACATTCAGTATCTCTGTTCCTGATGGTTTTATCTGCTTTAGCTATAGGTGAAAGGGAAAGGAGAATTTTGTAGCACCCTTGAGAAAGAAACTGGCAAATGGCTTTGCTGAAGTTGTTCTGTAGCAAAAGCAGCTGAATGGATGGAGCAGTCAGACTCCTAGAGGCAGGAATATTTTAGAAGTGGATCTCAAATTGTTCTTCAGCTGTAACTGAGACATCTGCTGAAGTCACTGGTGGAGTTCTGGCTTCTTCATCAGGGAATCTCTGCACAGTTGTAGAGCTGCAAAAGTATGTGCAAGGGGAAGAGAGAGCTCTGCTTTTGGAGCAGGCAGTACAGTGGGTTAGACTGGGGCCAAGGGGAGAACCAGGGCTTGCTGAGAGTGCTGCTAAGCATGCTAAGCAGTTTCTCAGCAGTGACTTTTAAGAGCAGGTTGTTTTTGTAGCATTAAGCACCAGTGTCACAAACGGGAGTGCTCACGAGAGGAGCTGTCAGGAGGCCGAAGAGCAGAAACGCCTGCGCCTCTCGCTGCCAGGAGGCACATGGCAGGCACCTGAAGCAGTCGTTCCCTTTTGGATTGCTTGCAGATCCAAGGCACACACTTTATTCCCCAGATAAGGAGGGCTCTTCCCTTATCTCAACCAGAACTTCTGAACAAAGAGAAGAACACAGGAGCAGTAATCAACAGCCAGGTGTGGCTTCGGGAGGGTGGGCAGCGTGCAGGGTGGCAGTGTTCAGGGAGGCTGCTTTGGCTTGGCTGTCCTGACTGCTGATCCATGTGTCTTCTTCAGGCAGTCCTTAATCAGGGGGCAAGCACCCACAGTCTTCTTGGGGTCTGATACCAAATCAGGATAAATGGCATTATGCAGAGCCTGTCGATGTGTCCTGCCTGCGAAAAGCCTGTCCGTAGGTGTGAGCAGGCAGTGCTGCTGCACCTGGCCTCATGCCACTCACTCAGGAGGTGAAATTCAAAGTGAAAACCTTTTGTCCTCATTCACTCTTTTTCTCCCTTTCCCTTGCCTACTCTGTTTTCTTTGGAGCAAGACAAGGTTATTTGGAGCAGCTGCCTGCTCTGCAGACGTGTTGGTGTCCAAGCAAGGCAAGATGTCAGTTTGAAGATCAGATGAAGTGTTCTGAGCGTGGCTTGGCCTGTGTCCCTCTCTCTGAGTCTTGCTTCCCTTTCAGCAGCTGTTTACAACCAGGTTTTTCTTACAAGAGTTTTCAGACCTTCACCAGTCTGAGCAGGGCAGGTCAAGCTGCTGGGTTGCCTTTGAAACTACACATGTTTAGCTATTCAGGGAGGCATGGAAACCTCAGCTTCAACCTGGAAGCCTCACTCTGACCATTTTTCTAGTAGCTATGGACACATTTTTGTTTAGGGCTAAGTAAAGCCAAAATTGTAACGAGGAATTTCACACAAGAACTGTGGGATTTAGATCCTTTGTGTGCCTGACCTGACTCAGAGCTTCCCCTTCAGGCCTGGAACAATGACAACAGGACTGCTTTGGGGGAACATTTTCTCCCCAGAGTTTGGTATTGTTCACCGTGTCCCAAAAGCTGTATCAGCATCACATGCAGAAGGTGGCAGAGAGCAAACCTCTGAGCTGTGTCTCCAACGTGCTCAAGGCTGGATTTATCCATGGTGGGATTAGTAAATACTGCAGAAGGTCCAAGCAGCTGCTCTGTTAGGACTCAGCATTAGATTTGATCCTGTGGAATGTCTCTGCTTGCAACCAAGGCAACAGGAGCTGGACAAGTCACAAAAGCTGCAGAGTTTGTAACGCAGCAGCCTTGCAGATGTGGCTGCTTTGTGCTGGGCAGCATGGCAGAGGCAGAACTGCTGCCTGCTTGCAGCAGTGCTTGAGCTCTGGGTCTGCAGCGTGCAGGAAGAAGAGAGCTTTGTTCCTGAGGTGATGAAGCACTGCTGGGCAGGTTTCTGCCCTGAGCAGTTGCAGAATCAGAATAGGAAGGCAGAAGCTGCCAAGTGAACATGGCCAGCTGGCTCTTAGGCTGGGAGAGGAAGACTCTGGTTGTCTGGCAACAGTTTTGCTCCACGTTGTACCTGGTTTTGGTGTCACCACTTGTGCTTGCTACCCATGTCACAGCTCTGCCAAGCAATTCTGGCAAGGTTATTGGTGTCAGCAAGGTGGAGAGATGCAGGATCACTTCTCTCCTGGACATCCAGGCAGATGTTCAGGGCATTGTTCAGAACTGATTAGCGCAAGTGCCTGGAGAGCCTCTCCCCATATAATAGTGTGAAAACCATTAGCATGATGTCAAGGTGCTGATCTTAGCCTAAACATCTTCTCACTCCCAGCATTTTCTTTCTGATCTCAGGGAGGGAGTTGTTACTGCTTTTATAATACTCTGGATTTGAGGCCTTGAGCAACATGGGCTGGGGCTGGAACTGGCTGATCTCTAGGGCCCTTTCCAACCCAACCCATTCTATGAACCTATGAGGGTTTTTTTTTTTCTCTAAATATTTAGCCTGGCGAAGAGGAAGGGGCACACCCTGGAGTGTAGGCTGTCTGGCAGCTGTGCTTGTTCCCTGTGCTGGCAGTGACTTTGCCCTCCTGTGTCCCCAGGATCCCCAAGGTGCGAGTGCTGGAGGACCAGGAGGGCTCCAAGGAGATCGAGCTCTCCGACGACCCTTACGACTGCATCCGCCTCAGCGTGGACAACGTGCCCTGCATTGTCACCCTCAACAAGGTGAGCCTGGCACACTGCTGCCCTCCTGCCTGGGAGCTGCCTTTGCTTGGCTCCACCTGCTGCTCTGCAGGAGGTTCGGCGAGTGACAGCGCAAGGTCCTGCGGCTGGCTCAGGCCAAACCCAGGCACAAATCCAGGATGGCTGCAGAGTGAGTTGAGAGCAGTTCTGAAGAAGGCTTGAGAGCACTGATTGCTGAGCAGCTCTCCAGGAGCCAGCAGTGCCCTCCTGCAGCCCAGCAGGCAACTGTGCACTGGGCTGCAGCCAGAGGAGTGTGGGCAGCAGGGCAAGAGAGGGGATTCTGCCCCTCACCTCCAATCCTGCCTCCAGCTCTGCTGTCCAAGAGGGCTGCAGAGGGGCTTTGCCTGAGGGTGTCTGGCAGCAGGACAAGGGGGAATGGTTTGAAGCTGAGGGAGAGCAGGGTAAGACTGGAGCTTAGGAAGTTCTTCAGTCCCTCCTCACATTAAGGTGGCACCTCCTGTGTTCCAGCTTGTACCTGTTGTTCCTTGTCCTGTCCCTGGGCACCACCAAAAAGAGCCTGGCACCTTCACCCTGACACCCACTCCTCTGCAGACATTGATCAGATCCCCAGGGCTCTCAGTCTCTCTTCACAGCAGAGGTGTTCCAGTCCCTTCATCATCCTCATAGCCTCCCTTGCACTCTCTCCAGCAGGTCCTTGTCTCTCTTGAACTGGACACGGTATTCCAGGTGTGGTCTCAGCAGGGCAGAGCAGAGGTGCAGGAGAACCTCCCTAGCCTTGCTGGCTACACTTTTCTTACTGCAGCCCAGGATGCTGCTGGCCCTCTTGGCCACGGGGGCTCCAAGGCCTTTCTCCATGGAGAACAGGATGGCAGCAGCTGTAGGTGACTGAGGCAGCACTGCAGCTGAACTTCTAACAAGGAGCTCAGGCAACAGCAAACTCATCCTTCACTTTGTCACTGCCTTGCAGATTGGGTACAGGCATGTGGTGGATGCCACCCTTCAGGAGGAAGCCTGTTCCCTGGCCAGCCTGCTGATTTCTGTCACCAGTAAAGGTGCGCTCACTTCAATGAAGAAAATGGGGAAAGGCAGCCTGGATCCTGAGAGCATTTTCGAGATGATGGAGGTGAGTTCTGAGCATGATCCTTCATGATCTGCCCACAGACTGACTTGGCAATGCAGCTGGTGTGCACTTTGGGCTTCTCATGGAAGAGAGTGTTGAGCTGCTCTGAATTCACTCTGCTGTCTCTGAGCAGGGTCAGAAGAGTTGGCTGAGCTTTGGGTTGGTAGGGTGGCTGTTGGGAATTCAGTTTGTGTTCCCGGGTGATGCAGCAGTGCACAGGCCTGGTATTAATGATCATGGAATGCTTCCCTGGTGAATGGTCACTGCTTTGATCTGTGCATTTCCCCAAAAATGAAACAAATGGAAAGGAAACCTCCACCACCGTTTTCCTTAATTCAGAGCATGCTTTGGTTCCAGTGAATCGTTACAGGGAGGGCATTTGTCACAAGGAAATGTTCTGCACAAGTGTCTCCCAAGTGCCTCAGAGTTGTTTTGCTTTCTTTGCACTGCAGACAGGAAAGAGAGTGGGCAAGTCACTGCACACAGCCCTGCAGAAGATTCTGGATGAAGAGGAGAGTTTGGGGACCTCAAGACAGAAGGTTGGATTTCTAGGCTGAGATTGTATTAAATGTTCCAAACTGTTTTTAATTGCTTCTGCAATCTTATCTCTTTGTACAGAGAAGGACTTTGTCACCCCACTGCCTTTGTCCTGCCTGAGAGGCTTTCGGGCTGTTCCTGGGCACAAGGCAAGCTGCAGTTGTGTGTGAGCAAACAGGCTGTAGAGGCTTTCACATGGGTCGCTGCCCATAGCTAGGAAGCAGAGCAGCAGCAATGGATGCAGTTTCCTGGGAAGTTATGGGGCTGGTTTCAAGGGTGTCTGCTGCAGGTTCCACTGCATCCTGCTTTCATTCCACTTAATTCTGCATCCAGTTCTGCAGCCTAGCTGCTGTTTTCTGGAGCATTTCTGAGACTGCCAGGTTTGGGGCCTCTTGTCACATTCTTTGTTCACCAACCAGCTGGGAACAACACTTGGTGGAAATCTTCAAAAACAATCTTACTGCCAACAAGATGTGTTTGGGTTTTGCTGCAAGTACAACATGGGCCCAGATTTCCAATCCATGTTTTCAAGGTTTCTTTGCTCACTAGAGCTCTGCTACCAGGTACAGTAGTAACCTAGCCAAAGCCTCTCAGGATGGCTAACAGAAGGGGCATAGCTATGGCACAGGAGAAAAGGAGTGTTTGATAACTGAGCTGGAAAAGCCATGGCGGTTGTCAGCAAGGGAAAGGAAGGAGGTGGCAGACAAGAGATGCAATCAGGTTGTGTCTCCAGGGCTTCAAAGCAGTGAATTCCCTCCCTGCATCAGCTGGCTTACCCAGCAAAGAGCAGGAGCCTCACAGTAGCTGTGACACATCTGCCCAGAAGGCAAATCACATCCTGGGCTGCAGCCAGAGCAGTGTGGGCAGCAGGGCAAGGGAGGGGATTCTGCCCCTTTGCTCTGCTCTGCTGAGGCCTCACCTCCAATCCTGCCTCCAGCTCTGCTGTCCCCAGCATAGAAAGGACACAGAGCTCCTGGAGTGAGCCCAGAGGAGGCCACAAAGATGATCCCAGGGCTGGAGCAGCTCTGCTGTGAGCACAGGCTGAGGGAGCTGGGGGTGTGCAGCCTGGAGAGGAGAAGATGCCAGGGGGACCTCAGAGCTGCCTGCCAGTGCCTGAAGGGATCCTGCAGGAAGGCTGCAGAGGGACTTTTGCTGAGGGTGTCTAGGGACAGGCCAAGGGGGAATGGTTTGAAGCTGAGGCAGAGCAGAGTTAGACTGGNTAGGTCCCTTCGAAGCACCCTGAGCCATTCTGTGATGA
>VWYK01109323.1:3126-27334 GCA_013399775.1 Semnornis frantzii
TCCCTGCGGGTGTTCAAGGCGGGGCTGGATGGGCCCTCGAGCAGCCCGGGCTAGTGGGAGGTGTCCCTGCCTGTGGCAGGGGGGTTGGAGCTAGACGATCTTCAATGTCCCTTCCACCCCAAAGCATTCAGTGCATCCGTGGTTGTACGGAACGGGGTCCATCAGCGCTGGCACGAAGGCTCCCCTCGCCGTGTGCCGAGCAGCGCTCTGCGTGTGCGCTGCCGATCGACATTTTAATTAGCAATATATTCTGGCGGAGAACAAAGGTCTGTCTGGCTGAGGCAGATGGCACCGGGGGAAGAGGCTGCTGCCTTATTATGGGGAGAGGCCAGCAGGAGCAAACGGCACAAGCTGCAGATGCTGAGCCCATGTGAAGCACTGAAAGCCTTGGGCCATCTGCCGCTCGGCCCGCCCGGGCCTCCGCCTGCCCCGCAGCATTCCGCATTGGTGGCACCTCCGCTGCCGGCACGCCGGGGCCCGCCTGACCCGCGCACAGCTGTAGCGCCGCCGCCGCCGGAACAATGGCTTCGGGATGCCTCGGCCCCTCTTTGTCCTCACCCCGGTGGTGGCCGACCCCGAGCCTTCCCTGCACAAAGGAATCCCCCGAGATGTCCGCAGTGGGACCCTGCCCCCGGGGAGGGAGGAGGTCACACGAGCTATGTGGGGTTGATGGTAGTGGGTTTCCAGCTTGCAGGCCCCCCCACTATATTCAGAGTGGGGGTTTGATGTTTATGGAGTTAGTGTGTGTTAGGGGATGAGGCAAGAATCGGTTTGACTGGAGTCCTGCAGCTGGGGAGGGATAATAAACTTCAGCAGTACAGGCTGGGAGGTGATCTGCTGGAGAGCAGCACTGTGGAGAGGCACCTGGGAGGGCTGGTGGAGAGCATCCATGGGACAGCAATGTGCCCTGGTGGCCAAGAGGGCCAGTGGGGTCCTGGGGTGCATTAATAAGAGTGTGTCCAGCAGATCAAGGGAGGCTCTTCTCTGCCTCTACTTGGCCCTGGTGAGACCTCATCTTGAGTGCTGCTTTCCATTTTGGGCTCTCCAGTTTAAGAGGGACAGGGATCTGCTGGAGAAGGTTCAAGGGAAGGTTAGGAGGATGAGGGGACTGGAGCACTGCCTGATGAGGAGAGGCTGAGGGAACTGTGACTGCTTACTCTGGAGAAGACTGAGAGGGGATTCACGGGTTTAAACTGGCAGAGGGGAGATTTTGACTGGATGTTAGGAGAAAGCTCTTTACAGTGAGGGTGGTGAGACACTGGCACAGGTTACCCAGGGAGGTTGTCGCTGCTCCCTCCCTGGAGGTATTCAAGGCCAGGTCGGATGAGGCCTTGAGTGACCTGTACTAGTGGGAGGTGTCCCTGCCTATGGCAGGGGGTTGGAACTAGATGATCCTTGAGGTCCCTTCTAACCTTACTGCTCTATTTAATATATGTTTCTAAATAATATGAGGGCTGAGGGTCAGGAGAGTGGGGACAGGCTCTGCTCACTTGCTCCCTGGGATAGGACAAGGAGCAATGGATGGAAGCTACTGCACAGGAGGTTCCAGCTCAACACAAGGGGCAACTTCTTGACTGTGGGTAAGGGTCCCAGAGCCCTGGCACAGGCTGCCCAGAGAGGTTGTGGAGTCTCCTTCTCTGGAGCCTTTCAAGGCCTCTCTGGATGTGTTCCCGTGTGACCTGAGCTGGATTGTCTGGTCCTGCTGTGGCAAGAGGGTTGGACTGTATGATGTCTTTGGGTCCCTTCCAACCCCTGACATCCTGTGAGCCTGTAAAAGGTCATTGAGATCATGAAGTCCAACCATTAACCCAGCCACTGCCAGGTCATCACTAAACCATGTCCCTCAGCACCACATCCACACAACTTTTAAATCCCTTCAGGAATGGGGACTCCATCACTGTCCTGGGCAGCCTGTGTCAGGGCTCGACAACCCTTTTGGGGAAGAAATTGTTCCTCAAGTCCAACCTAAACTTTGTCTGGGGCAACTTCAGACTATTTCTTCTCACTTCTTACTTGGGAGAAGAGACCAACTCCCACTTCGCTCCAACCTCCTTTCAGAGAGCTGTAGAGAGCAAGAAGGTCTCCCCTCAGTCTTCTTTGCTACAGGATGAACAATCCCAGTTCCCTCAGCTGCTCCTCATAGCACTTGTGCTCTAGAAAGTCCTTGAGGTGAGAAGCTTTTTTAGCTCTGTTTCTCTATAAACACGTATGCTGCTTATGTGAAAAGACTTGGAGACAGATGCGGACCTCCATTGTGAGTATCACTACCCAATTTCCCCTTGGTTCCCCCTTGCTCTGTGGACAAGTGACTGCAGGGTGGTATCCTGTCTATCCAAGATACTTTCTCTCAGCACAAAGTCGACCACTAGTACAGATAATTATGGGCCAGGATGAGGTCAGCTCATGCATATTTGGGACTATTGGCTGCTTTCTGTCTTTGCAGGTAGCAGCTTGGTCCTGCTTTTTGTGTGGTTTCCCTGGTGGTTTATCAGGCAAACCAGGAATTTAGTTTCATCTAAATATGAGGAGAGACTTCTTCAAGGGTGATGGAGCACTGGAGAAGGCTACCCAGAGAGGTGGTGGAGTCTGCATCTTTGGAAAGATTCAGTACCCACCTGGACATGTTTCTGTGTGACCTTTAGAGGAACCTGCCTCAGCAAGAGTGTTGGGCTCAATCTCCAGAGGTCACTTCTATGCCGTACCATTCTGTGACTCTGCTACGTTAATACCTCGGTGGTGATGCTGGCAGGATGTGATTTTCTTTTTTTTAATCAAAATCTGCAGCTTTCTAGTGCAGTATTCTATATCTTCTTGGCTTTGTCCAGAGCTGCAGGTTTCAGCCCTGCTGGCGACGACCTGCCTCTTCCAGGCTGAGCTCTTACTGGAAGAGCAAAGTTTAAACCCCCTCTCCTCTTCTCCATTCCCAAATCACAGACTGGTTTGGGTTAGGGGGAAACTTTTAAGGTCATCTGAGTCCAGCCCCCATACAGTCAGAAGGGACCTCTTCATCTAGAGCAGGTTTCTCAGAGCTCCAAACAACCTGATCTGGAATATTTTTAGGATTA
This sequence comes from Semnornis frantzii, assembly GCA_013399775.1. Taxonomy (NCBI): domain Eukaryota; kingdom Metazoa; phylum Chordata; class Aves; order Piciformes; family Ramphastidae; genus Semnornis; species Semnornis frantzii. The sequence goes on from VWYK01109323.1 coordinate 6,192, forward strand.
GGGCTTCCACCACTGCTCTGGCCCCATAACTGTCTGCAAAAGCAGAGGTGAGGCAGAGAGAGCCCCACCAGCCCATGGAGATATTGCAGCCCCAGTCCAGCTGATGAAATGGGAGTGAGCAGCAGAGCTAAAAAAATCCAGTGACCTAATCCAGTTTCCATGGCAACATTGTAGATTAATGGCTTTTAGCTGTAATCTGAAGGAGATGTGTTGAACTTTTTATATGATGATTTAGAGCCCCTTCATGTCCTGGGTGACTTTGACTTGAAATCCATCAGTCACACACATGCAAGAAGTAGTGGAGGAGAAGCAACATCTGCTGCTGTTAATTTCGTTGAGCATTGCGTGGGAGTAAATGTCCTCAGCTGGTACAAGGGTGGTAGAGACAGGAAAAGGTGTAGCACATGGGGAAATAATTTCAAACAAGATTCTTCTGCCTCGCTCCTGGTGCGGCCCAAGCTGATGTGGTATTGCCACAGAGAAATTGAGATGGCTTAAGACCAGTAAAGAGTACGATGTTCTTAATTCCAGCTCAGCAGAGAGCTTGTTGGCAGCAGGGCTTCATCTCCTGAACTAGACCTACAGCTATCGCGGGTGTTTTGGAGTTGACTTGGATGAGTGGAGGCTGCCAGGCCTCAAGCTCTGCAGGCAGATGTGCAGGCATTGGAACAGGCTGCCCAGGGAAGTGGTGGAGTCGTCATCCCTGGAGGTATTTAAACAAAAAGTGTAGGTGTGAAATTTGGGGACGTGGTTTAGTGGGCATGGTGGTGTCACGCCGGTTGTTGGACTTGATGATCTTAGAGGCCTTTTCCAACCTTACTGATTCTATGAAATGGAGAAGCATAAAGCAGCAGAAGCTTAATTTCCCAAATTGCACTTGCTCTGGGAGCAGATGTCTTAGAGTGATATGAAAGCTCCTTCCAACCCAAACCATCAAAGGTTTGGCTGCTTGTGGGACCTATGGGATAGGAAAGAATAACCCAAACTCAGGTGGACCCTTCTATGCAGCAGGTAACAAGTGATAGGACAAGAGGAAATGGCTGTTGCACCGGTGGAGGTTTAGGTTGGACATTAGCTAAATGTTTTTCTGTGAAAGGGTTGTCAAGGTCTGGAAGAGGCTTCTCAGGGCAGTGTTGGAGTCCTCATTCCTGGAGGGATTGTAAAGTTGTGTAGATGTGCTGAGGGATATGGGTTAGTGGTGGACTTGGCAGTGCTGGGTTAATGATTGGACTTGATGGATCTTAAGGGCCTCTTCCAACCAAAACAATTGTACAATTTCATGTGATCTTCCCTGCACCCTCATCTTGATCATCACTACATCTAAGACAAGCAGTGTGGTTTGCTTGGAGGGCAAATCCCTTGTTCTGCATCACCCTGCCAGACTGTGTCACCTCTCACGGGTCATTGGTAGGGCTTTAAGCATCTTCTGCGGCAGCTGTGGCTTATCCGCACCAAAGAACCTTGCATGCCAGAAAAAGGCAGCATCAAAGAGCCGTGGATTGCCAGACCAGCCTGTGGGGAACAGGGAGATGAAAGCCTGGCAGCATTGTTGGAGCCCTGTAGCTCTTTTGATGCTGATTGTGGAGTCTCTTTCATATGGGTGATGCCTTGCAAGAGCGATAACTTGGGAACCTTTTGTTTTCCCCCCAGCACTGGAAGACGCGAGACAGCGAGGAGTATGAAGCTGAGGGTAAGAGCAAACAGCAGCACCTTTGTGTGCTGCTTCTCTTTCTTTTCAGCTTGGAAGATGGATCAGAGAAGCCCTATAGGACGGTGTCAAGCTTTCTGAGGGGTCCCAGCCTGGTGTGGTCAAAAGGAAGGTTGATGTGGGACAAGCCAGCTGTGAGCTGGGAATGAAAGCTAAAGCAGAGCTCCTTGGAGGGCACAGTCTTGTGCCTTATTCTCTGCCCTCTTCTCTCTCTTGCTTGGTGGCGAAGCTTCCTTTCTACTGGTGCTCTGTCTGCCAGGGTCCAGCGTTCCCAGAGCAGCAGCTTGGAGGTCCTAGTGCAGGGTGTTCAGGTCCTGGTCCTCAGGCATGCGCTGAGGGCAGTGTCTGTAGTGGAGCCTGGCAGGCACTAGATGTCAGCACGGACCACTCGTTAAGTGTTTCCTAATTGTCCTGGAAGGGTGACCCCCAGGGTGACCTCTGGCACTAACCTGCAGCGTGTAAAGTTCAAGGTGCTTGAGGCTCCACCTGTCCTGTGAAGCCAGGACCTGCAGATAGCAGCTCAAGGTGGTGTTTGCTTCTCACAGAAGTGCCTTATTGATGGGACTCTGGCACGTTGCAGCTTTTCATTGCTTCAACACCTCTTCCACAGTTCAGCAGCTCTCTAAACCCTGTTCACCTAAAGGGACTAAATTTGTTCTCCAAAAGCTGCTTTGCCAGCCCCACAGTGAAGCAGTGGGTGGCAGGAGGTGGCTTTGCAGCTGAGCAAGCTCTGACTGGTTTGTGCCTAGTGGCTCTGAGCATTTCCAGCTGTTTGAGACTGCACTCCAAGCTTTGTTGGAAGTAGAGGAGATGTATTCAGCTGAAGGCTATTGGTTTTTTTTCTTCCCCTGAAGAGCTCTGTGGAAGTACTTAGATCAAATCATACACTACAGATTACAAGCAAAGGGGATGGGAGTTTAGGCAGCTCCACTTGGGATTTGACTGTTATGGAGACAGGCAACCACCAAGGTTCTTGACCCAGTCAAAGTATATTTGAATATGGAACTTGCTCAGCCATAGGTTCACAGAAGGGTATGAGTGGAAAGGACTTCAAAAATCATCTAGTTCCAACTCCCTGCCATGGGCTGGGACACCTCCCACTAGACAAGGTTGTTCAAAGACTCCTCCATCCTGGTCTTAAACACTTCCAGGGATGAGACATCCACAGTTTCTCTGAGCAACCTATTCCAGTGTCTCACCACCCTCATAGTAAAGAACTTCTTCCCAATGTCTACTTTAAATCTAGCTTGCTCCAATTTAAAACCATTGCCCCTTAGTCCTCTCCCTTGATCCTGCAACTGTCCAGAAGGGTCTCTTCTCCATCCATGCTAGCTGCAAAGTCAGCAGAGTTGCCCTTCCCCTGGCCCCCAGCCCTGTTGGCTATTGGATGTAGACAAGATAGAAGGAAGAAACTGTTTATGCTGAGTGGTGAGATGCTGGCCCAGGTTGCCCAGAGGAGTGGTAGATGCCCCATCCTTGAAACCATTCCAGCTGAGGTTGTTTGAGCAACCTGCTCTAGTTGCAGATGCCTCTGTTGACTGCAGCGGGGTTGTAGATGACCTTGAAAAGTCCCAACCTATGATTCTGTGCTGAGCAAAGAGGGAGGCTCTACCCACTGCAGCAGCAAGTCGTTTGTGATGTGCAAAGCCCCCAGGTCTTTCAGTGGTCACTTGTGTGCAGCAGATGGGCAGAAACCGGAGCAGTTTCCTCCTTTTCCAGGGCAGCTGCGCTTCTGGAACCCAGACGACCTGAACGCCTCCCCTGGAGCATCATTGCCCACCCCAGAGTGGATAGAGGAGAAATTGCAGGAGGTCTGTGAGCACCTTGGCATCACCAGGGATGGTCACCTGAACCGGAAAAAGCTTGTTTCCATTTGTGAGCAATATGGGCTCCAAACAGCAGCTGGCGAGGTGAGTGGCCATGCAGGGACCCACCTGTGCCAGCACATGCACCTGGCTTTTAGTGTGGCCCCCACTGTGCAGGTTTGAGGCTAACTGGAATATGTTAATGAGAGAAATTAGATCACACCGAAACCTTGGTTGACCACAAGGCTAAAGCAGGTTGCTGCTTGGTGGTTTTCAGCTCCAACTTGTGGCTTCCCAGCAGGTTTCTTGGTGTGGCACCATCAGACGTGGGAGGCTATTGTAGGAGAAGGCAGCTGGCACCATAGCGTGTGTGTGTGTGTGTGTCTTCCCATGCAATCACAGAGTCAACTGGAATTTAAAAACACATCCTGGATTCCAGCCATGTCTCCTTAATCCCCAAAAATCTTCTAGCTAAGGCAGTAAATACAAGTTAAAATATTCATAGATGGCTGATTTGACTTTGAGGAGACCTGTGGGCAATTTGTCCTGCAGGAAGAGTCCACAAAAAAATGATTTCTGGAGAAAAAACAAAACAAAACCCACCCCATGAAGCCTCTTGCCAATTTAGGATTTAGTTTTTATTAAAGACTTGGGGTTTGGTGGGGTTTGGGTTTTTTTCCACCTTAAAATAACATGGCTTGTAATAATTTCTTTCAGAAAACCTGTTTCTGAGCAGGTTTCCTTTGCAACAAAATGTTCTCAGGATATTAAAGCAGAAAATTGGGGAAAAAAAAAAATCCAAAACTGTNATGAAGCCTCTTGCCAATTTAGGATTTAGTTTTTATTAAAGACTTGGGGTTTGGTGGGGTTTGGGTTTTTTTCCACCTTAAAATAACATGGCTTGTAATAATTTCTTTCAGAAAACCTGTTTCTGAGCAGGTTTCCTTTGCAACAAAATGTTCTCAGGATATTAAAGCAGAAAATTGGGGAAAAAAAAAAATCCAAAACTGTAGACAAAGAAATAGTGAAAGCTTCATCTTAGCTTCTCTGCTTCTAATAAGGTTGATCTTGCTTTTCAGAGAGCAGACTGCCCTGAAGCAGAAACCAGATTTATTATAACCCTGAAGTGCCTTCTGTGTTGTTTTTTTTTTTTTTTGCTTGGTCACTTCCCAGGCTGCTGGGATTTTGGACTCTCCCTCACTACCTTGAATTGAATCCCCGAGGTCACCCTGTCTCGAGCAGGATGATACAAAGGGGTTTTCATGCTCCTCCAAGACAACCAGGAGGCTTTACAGGCAGGATTTTCATAGTGTATGTGGCTCTGTATTTCCTATATGGAGAAGAGGCAACAGTCAAAAACTTGAACACAGGAAGCTCCATCCAGGCATGAGGAGGAACTTTCTTTTCACTTTGGTGGTGGTGAACCACTGAACCAGGCTGCCCAGAGAGGTTGTGCAGTTTCCTTCTCTGGAGAGATTCCAAATCCACCTGAACATTGTGATCCTGGACAACCTGCTGTGGGTGACCCTGATTTAGCGGGGGGGGTGGAATAGAAGATCTCCAGAGGTGCCTTCCAACCCTCACCAGTCTGTGATTCTGTTCTTTGTGAAGGTGCCAGGGTGGGTGAGGCTGCTGCAGTGTGGCAGTAACTCTTGCCTTGCTCCCTTGTTTCTGTAGAGCCACATTGCTGTGCCAAATTGTTACCAATGTGTTGGGTTTTTTTTGGTGATAACAAGATGTGATTTCTATTCTCTGCCTCTTGCAGGTGATTGAGGAGGTACTCCATAACCTGGAGCAAGATGGCACCATGAGTGTAGAGGACTTCTTCTATGGCTTGTTTAAAAATGGCAAGTCATTGACACCGTCAGCATCTACTCCCTACAGACAGCTGAAACGGCATCTCTCCATGCAGGTGAGAAACTCAGCTGGGTCCTGGGGTAAGAGCAGGAGGAGAATCATCGACACACAGTGTCAGCCAGGTTGGAAGAGACCTCCAAGATCATCCAGTCCAACCAATCAACCAGACCATGGCACTAAGTGCCCCATCCAGGCTTTTCCTGAACACCTCCAGGGATGGGGACTCCACCACCTCCCTGGGCAGCCCATTCCAATGCCAATCACTCTCTCCGTGAAGAACTTCCTCCTGACATGCAGCCTAGACCTTCCCTGGCACAACTTGAGGCTGTGTCCCTTTGTTCTGTTGCTGGTTGCCTGGAAGAAGAGCTTTAGGACTTGTAGTCACTGCAGACAGTTCAGTAGTAGAAAATGGGAACCATGCTGGAGTGCTCTGCAATACAGAATCACAGACTTAACCGGGTTGGAAAACATCCAGCCTGAACCTGCCCTGGCACAGCTTGAGGCTGTGTCCTCTTGTTCTGTCCCTGGGTGCCTGGCAGCAGAGCCCAACCCCACCTGGCTACAACCTCCTTTCAGGTAGTTGTAGACAGCAATGAGCTCTGCCCTGAGCCTCCTCTTCTGCAGGCTGCACATCCCCAGCTCCCTCAGCCTCTCCTCACAGAGCTGTGCTCCAAGCCCCTTCCCAGCCTTGCTACCCTTCTCTGGACACCTTCCAGCACCTCAACATCTCTCTTGAATTGAGTACTGTGTCCAGTTCTGGGCCCCTCAAGGTGTGGCCTGATCAAAGCCCTCACATAGCCTGTCTTATCCTCTTCTTCCCCACAAAGGGTCTGGAGAAAGAGGTCTTGTGAGGAGTGGCTGAGGAAACTGGGGTGGTTCAGTCTGGAGAAAAGGAGGCAGAGGGGAGACCTCATTGCCTTCTGTACCTCTCTGAGAGGAGGTTAGAGCCATCTGGGGGTTACTCTCTTCTCCTAAGGAACAAGTGATGGAACAAGAGGAAATGGCCTGAAGTTGCACAAGGGGAAGGTTTAGGTTGGATATTAGAAGAAACTTCTTCACTGAAAGAGTTCTTAAACACTGGAACAGGCTGCCTAGGGATGTGGTTGAATCCCCATTCCTGGAAGCGTTTAAAAGATGCAGAGATGTGGTGCTGAAGGGCATGATTTAGCACCAGACTTGGTAGAGTTACATGGTGGTTTGACTTGATCTTAAAGGTTTTTTCCAACTGAAATGATTCTGTGATTCTATGGTTTGTCACTGTGATGATGTAGCTGTGATGGCTTCTCCTGCCCTATCAAGGTAGGAACTGGTGGCAGCTCCTGCTCTACCCTGTCAGGGATGCTCTGATAAGCACAGCAGTGCTATGGATGTGACCACCTCCACCCCAAGGATGGGTGATGACTGCAGGCTTGCTCAGGGGATGTGGGGAGGATAAAGCAGGACACACTCTCATAGCACAGGGAATATGGCTCCTCTTTAAAGTGGCATGGCTTGGAGATCATAGAATCATAGAGATTTGGGTTGGAAGGGACCTTCAATATCACCTGGTTTCCACCCTCTGCTATGGACAGACTAGAGCAGGCTGCTCAAAGCCCCATCCAGCCTGGCTTTGAACACTTCCAGGATTGAAGCATCCAATGCTTCCTTGGGCAACCTGTTCCAGTGTCTCACCAGCCTCATGGTGGAGAATTTCTTCTGTCTAATCTAAATCTGCCCTTTTTCAGTTTAAAACTGTTACCCTGTGTTCTGTCACTACTCTCCCTGAAACCATCCTCAGCTTCCCTGTAGACCCCTTTTAAGTACTGGAAGGACTCTTGCAAACTGTGAAGTGCAAAAAGCAAATGAGATGAAGTGGATGTGTGGGGAAGCAGTGGCCTAGAATTGGCTGGAGACTCTGGCCAGGGAAGTCCCCCATCTCTGTTTTATTTCTGAGAGAGAGTTTGAATTCTGTGAGCTTGGTTGGACTATGGTTGAACTTGATGATCTTTAAGATCTCTTTCAACCTCAGTAGTTTGTCTCTGGAGGTATTCAGGAAACGTGTGGATATGGCACTTTGGGACATAGCTTAATGGCCATGATGGTTTTAGGTTGGTGGTTGGACTCAATGATCTTAGAAGTCTTTTCCAACCTAAACAATTCCATGATTTTATGACAGCCGTTCCTACAACCTGCAAGCAGGAGGGACCTTTCCCAGAGCAGAACCAGCAGCCAGGGAAGGGAAGATGTCAGATGCCCTATGCTGAAATTTGGAAATCAGCATGGCCATGAGACTGGCCATGTCTAGCTGGGCACCCAGGGGTGCACTGCTGGGAACCCATGTGCCAAAGGGCACTGCTGCCCTACTGCCAGGTTGACACTGGTACCATAAGGCCACCAAACCTACTCCCCATCCCAGCACTGCACTACCATTGAGCAGATCATCATTATGTGTAACACAAGGCAAAAAGGACACACAAGCAAGGTCAGACCACTTCCAAGGCACAGCTGCCCATCTCTCAGCCACCTCAGGCTTAAGAACCCAGCAAGACCTGTCTGAAGGTAAACAAGCTCAAGTGGCAGTTGGGGCTGGAGATGTGCAGCTGTAACCACCACAAACTTCTACAATTGGTCTTAGTCTGGAAGCTGAGGGCTACAGCAAAAGCACCTGGGCACACATGCCCTGCACACATGCCCTTCACCCTTTTTAGGGGAGGTAAGACTGAAACCCAAAAAAGGACAGTGGAGAGCACTCATGGAGCATTGAAAGCTCTGAAACTGTTCCTCCTCCTCTGATCCTAAATCCAAGGCTCCTGGTCACGCAGCAGTGCTGCGAGGTCAGCCACGGTGCTCCTGATGGGTATTTGCTTGGCAGGGAGGAAAAGCAGTTCTTAATCCCTAATCTCTAGAGCACTGTTAGTGAAATTACATTTCTAAGCCTTTCTCGTGGTGGTGTGGCCAGATGCCTGTCTCTGCCCATGCCCCGTGCCACCTTCTCCCTTCTCTCGCAGTCCTTCGATGAAAGCGGCAGACGTACCACCACCCCCTCGGCCATGCCCAGCACTGTTGGCTTCTGCCTCTTCTCCAGCTTGGATGATGGGATGGGCTACAGCTGCGTGGAAGGTGTCCTTGACTGTTGGCACCAGGAGGGCATAGAGAACAGCCAAGAGATCCTGAAGGTAATCAGAAACTCCATCTCGCCTTTCGTCACAGTATTCCAGCATGGTGGGGGGGTTAGAAGGGACCTCTGGAGATAATTCAGCCTAACCCCTCTGCTGAAGTAGGGTCACCCACAGTAGGCTGTCCAGGATCACAATGTCCAGGTGGGTTTGGAATCTATCCAGGGAAGAAGACTCTAGAACCTTTCTGGGCAGCCAGCTCCAGGGCTCCAGCAGCCTGGCAGCAAAGAATTTTCTCCCTAAGTTCAAGTGGAATGTTCTCTGTTCTAGTTTGTCCCCACTGCCTGTTGTTCTGTCCTTGGCCACTGCTGCAAAGAGCCCAGCCCCATCCTTTCTGACACTCATTTTTTTTACCTCAGCGTGGGATTGTGGGTAGTTGGATTTAAGGTGGTGAGACACTGGGTGCCCCCTCCTTGGAGGTGTGCAAGGGCAGGTTGGGTGAGGCTTGGAGCAACCTGGAGGTGTGCAAGGGCAGGTTGGGTGAGGCTTGGAGCAACCTGGAGGTGTGCAAGGGCAGGTTGGGTGAGGCTTGGAGCAACCTGGTGTAGTGGAAGGTGTCCATGGCAGGGGGACTGGAACTAGGTGATCCTTAAGATCTTTCACAACCCAAACCATTCTATGATTATATTTTTGTCTCCTTTAAAATTCCCAGCTCTAGTGACAGGTCCAGAGAGGTCTGGAAACTCTCCAATTATTTCCTTCTTGAAACCCTGGTGCATCCCAGAGAAGCTAGAAATTAGTGACAAAACCATCCCGTGACTTCCAGCTTGGGTGGAAGAGGTCACCTACATTTGTAGAAAGCAATTTAATTCCTCTGAGCTCCCTAAATAGCTGTACCTACAAACCCTTTAGCATGAGGTGACCTGAATTCTTGCTTCTGCTGAGGTGTGGAAGACAGCACTTGAAACCCTGCCCAGGAATTAGTGTTTTATTCTGTGGAGTGAAAGGATAATGGTGGCTGCAAATCGGATACCTGAAGCAAAACCCCATCCCTCTTCATCTTCTTAAAAGTCATGGGCAGGAGAAGATAATCCCACATGTCTTTGGAGACCATTGCTGGCTTCACAGAGTTGCCTAGAATGGAAAAGATCTCTAAGATCATTGAGTCCAATCACTGGCCAAACACCAACAAGTCCTCTACTAAACCACATGCCTCAGCATGACTCTTAAATACCTCCAGGGATGGGGACTTCACCACCTCCCCTGGGCAAGCCATTCCAATCCCTGATAACTCTTTCAGTGAAGAAATTCTCCCTCACATCCTACCTGAACCCCCCCCTTGGCACAAGTCAAGGCCATTTCCTCTTGTTCCTGGCATGGATGGTGTGAGATTTGCCCTGGTATTTTAATGTCCATGTGGATATTGCATGTGCAGGCTGGAATAAAGTGCCACTGCTCAGGGTTTAAAACCCACTTGTACTCCCTGCTTGATAACTTGGGACTGTTTCACAGTATCATAGAATGGTCTGGGTTGGAAGGCACTTCTGAAGTTCATCTAGTCCAGCCCCCTCTGCAGTAGGCAGGGGCATCCTCAACTAGACCAGGCTGCCCAGAGCCCTGTCCAGCCTCACCTTGAATACCTCCATGGATAGGGCCCCAGCCACCTCCTCGGGCAACCTGTTGAAGTGTTCCAGCACCCTCGTGGTAAAGAGCCTGTTGTAAACATCCAGTCTAAATCTACTCTTCTCTAGTTTGAAGCCATTGTCCCTCATCCAATCACCACAGGCCTTTGTAAACAGCTTCTCTCCATCCTTCTTGTAGGCCCCCTTCAGGTACTGGAAGTATCCTGTTTGGTGTCCCTGGAACCTACCCTTCTCCAGGCTGAGCAACTCAGCTCCTCATAGCAGAGGTGCTCCAACCCCTTGATGATTTTTGTGGCTCCTCTGGNAGTGGCTATCAACAAGGTCTTGTAATGACAGGACAAGGAGCAATGGGTTTGAAGTGGCAGAGGGGAGATTTAGACTGGATGTTAGGAGGAAGTTGTTTGCAGTGAGGGTGGTGAGACACTGGCACAGCTTGCCCAGGGAGGTTGTGGCTGCTCCCTCCCTGGAGGTGTTCAAGGCCAGGTTGGATGAGGCCTTGAGTGAGCTGTGCTAGTGGGAGGTGTCCCTGCCTATGGCAGGGGGTTGGAACTAGATGATCCTTGAGGTCCCTTCCAGCCTTACCATTCTATGATTCTTCCTATTCAGATGGAACCTCCTGAGTTCCAGTTTCTGCCTGTTGCCATTGCAGGGTCACTTAGAGCAGGTTGCACATGACAGCATCAATGTGGGCTTTAAATGGCTCCAGAGACAAACTCTTCCACCTCTCTGGACAGCCTTGTTCCACCAGGCATGCACAAAGCACCTTTGCCTTTTGCTGGTTGCTTTCCTCTGGTAACTTGTTTTCTTGTTGGTGTCACCGGAGTGGCTTCTCCAGTGTTTCAGCCCCACTACTAGCCCTGCTCCCACCTCATTTTCTGCTCCTGCAGAGTTAAGTTGAAGAAATTCCAAGAAGTTGATAATTCGAAGAGGTGAGATCATGGAATCTTAGAATTGTTCAAGTTGGAAAAGACCTCTGAGATCATCAATTCCAATCATCAAACTAACACCACATGGCCATTAAACCATGCCCCAAAGTGTCATGCACACACACCTCCAAGGCTGGCAACTCCATCACATCATTGGGCAGCCTGTTCCAATTCTTTGCTACCAAAAATCTCCCACAAGGCAGCTTCTGTGTGGTCTGTGTTGTGAGAGCTGGTTTAGTTTAACATCTTCAACCGTGCCCCTCCAGCATTTGAAGCTGTAAAATAGACCAATGCAGTTAATTCCTCTAGAGAATGAGGACTTTTAATCATGCATGGGATTAATTTCCTGTTGGTCTTGCAGCCCAAGCAGGACACTTCCCATCTCCATGGCTGGCAGCAGCTCTTTAATGCAGGAAGGTGGTGGAGATGTCTGGTTTACTGCCCCAAAGGCATTTCTGTGTGACAGACTAATCAGCAAGCAAAGATCTTTTCTGAGCCTCCTCATTTTATTCTGTCACTTCACATACTAAATGTCTCCAGGCTCCTTGCAGGGCCAGAAAGCTCATTCTGCTCTAACAATGTGGTGGTTTTTTTGCAGGCTTTGGATTTCAGCTTGGATGGGAAGGTGAACTTGACAGAGCTGACGCTGGCATTAGAAAATGAGCTCTTAATAACCAAGAATGGAGTCCACCAGGCAGCCCTGGCAAGCTTCAAAACAGAGATCAGATACTTGCTGTAAGTCATGGTGATTCAGAGCACTTCTTCCAGGGGCATCAGTATGGTGCTGCTGTTTCTAGGCTAGGTTCTTTGGGCAGAAACTTCCAACTCATTTGTTTGCAAGAGGTTAATCACCCAAACCAGAGTATGGCAGAAAAATATACTTTCAATAATCAAAGCAGGAGGCTGTTCCCAGCCCTGTTCTGCCATCTGGAGATGGTCACTGTACTCTGCAGCAGGCATTGGTAGCCATGGACTGCAAAACTTAGAATCATTTAGGCTGGAAAAGACCTGAAAGATCATTGAGTTTAACCCTTAACCTGGCACTGCCAACTCCATAACTAAACCATGCCTCTCAGCACTACACCTACATGGCTTTTTAAATCCTTCCAGGGTGCTGACTCCACCACTGCCCTGGGTAGCCTCTTCCAGGGCTTGACAACCCTTTTGGTTAAGATTTCCTAATGTCTAACTTAATTCTCCCCTACTGCAACTTGAAGCTATTTCCTCTCATCCCATCACTTCTCACATGTAGGAAGGCACTGACCCCCACCTCGCTCCAACCTCCTTTCAGGTAGTTGTAGAGAGCAAGGTCTCCCCTGAGGCTGGTACAAGTTGATGACTGCTGCCTTTAATCCCAGCTGTCCTCTTGCATTAGTGTTGCATGTGCCATGTGATGGAGGTGTGGGACAAAACCAGCAAGCTCCCTAACCTTTTTCATTTGAAAGTCAACCCAGTTTGACTTCACTCTGGCCTCATTGTGCAGGTTTCCCTGTTGAGAGTGTAGGAGATAGGAAGCATCTCCTTGTACATCAATACATATCTCAATATATTCCAGTCCTCCTCTGGAATGCTCTCTCCAGTGGAGAGCCTTCAAAACTGGACACTTAAGATTCAGCTGGACAAGATGCTGGTCCCTAAAACATGCTTCTGTCACCAAAGGTTGGATTTAGATGATCCTTGTAGGAGATCTTACAAACTTGTGGTCAAAGCCAAACTGGATGCAATGGTAAAGGCAGTAAAATGACAAGTAATAATGATGAAACACTGGAGTGGGCTGGCCTGGGAGGTTGTGGCTGCTCCCTCCCTGGAGGTATTAAAGGCCAGGTTGGATGAGGCCTTAAGCAACCTGTTCTAGTGAGAGGTGTCCCTGCCTAAGGCAAGAGTTGGAACTGGATGGTTTGGGTTGGGTTAAAGATCATGCAGTTCCAACCCCCTGCTCTGGGCAGGGAGACCTCTCACTAGACCAGGTCACTCAAGGCCTTCTCCAACCTAGCCTTGAACACCTCCAGGGAGGGAGCAGCCACAATCTCCCTGGGCAACCTGTGCTAGTGTCTCACCACCCTCACTGTAAAGAATTTCTTCTTCCAGTCTAAATCTCCCCTCTTTCAGCTTCAGTCTATTCCCTCTCGTTCTGTCAGTGCAAGCCCTTGTAGAAAGTCCCTTCCCAGTTTTGCTGTAGGCCCCCTTCAAGTACTGGAAGGCCATTATAAGGTCTCTTCTTCTCCAGGCTGACAAACCCTGACTCTCTCAGCCAGTCCCCATAGGAGAGCTGCTCCAGCCCTCTAATCATCTTCATAGCCCTCATCTGGACCCACTCCAGCAGTCCAGAGATACGGAGGCCCCATCCCTGTAGACATTCAAGGTCAAATTGGATGGGTCCCTGATTTAGGTGGAGATGTCCCTGCTAACTGCAGGGTGGGGGTCAGACAAGACAACCTTTGATGGTCCCTCCCAACCCAATGCATTCTACAATTCTACTCCGTGGTGAGCCTCTTGCCAAGCACATTCTTTGGGGGAGGTGGGAGAGGTGAGCTAATCCAGGCTGGCTGTGTTTACTCCAGAGAGAGGGTAGACCAAGTGGCCAGAGAGAAAGAAAAGCTGCGGTCAGACTTGGAAAAAGCTGAAAAGCTGAAGTCTCTGATGGCCTCCGAAGTGGACGACCACCATGCGGCAATCGAGCGGCGGAACGAGTACAACCTCAGGTATGGTGTCCCAGTTCATCCCTCCCCTCCCCGCTGGCATCCCTGCTACAGCACTTGGTGACAGTGGCTTCTCACCTCCTGATGACCACCACAGCAGTGTTTGTCATCTGCTGCTTCTTCTGAGCTCTTCTTACCTCCCGATGCCTTTGCAGGAAGCTGGATGAGGAGTACAAGGAACGAATTGCGGCTCTGAAGAACGAGCTGCGGAGAGAGCGGGAACAAATCCTGCAGCAGGCTAACAAACAGAGGCTGGAGCTGGAGCAGGAGATTGAGAAGCTGAAAACTGATGAGAACTACATGAGGGACCGCCTGGCCCTTTCCCTGAAGGTAACAGGGACTGAAGGCAGCTGGTGGGTTCCCCTGGGACATCCTTGTCTCCTGGAAGTAGGGAGTGAGTCATAGAATCATAGGATGGTAAGGTTGGAAGGGACCTCAAGGACCATCCAGTTCCAACCCCCTGCCATAGGCAGGGACACCTCCCACTAGCACAGGGCACTCAAGGCCTCATCCAACCTGGCCTTGAACACATCCAGAGAGGGAGCAGCCACAACCTCCCTGGGCAACCTGTGCCAGTGTCTCACCACCCTCACTCCAAACAACTTCCTCCTAACATCCACTTTCAATCTCCCCTCTGCCACTTCAAACCCATTGCCCCTTGTCCTGTCATTACAAGACCTTGTCAATAGTCCCTCCCCAGCCTTCTTGTAGCTCCCTTCAGATACCGGAAGGCTACTCTAAGGTCTCCTCAAAACCTTCTCTTTTCCAGGCTGCAGAGCCCCAACTCTCATAGCCTATCACAGAAACACTCAGGCTGGAAAAGCTCCTCAGGATCACCCAGTCCAACCTAGAACCCTAGTCTCTCTACAAGATTCACCTTAAATCATATCCTTAAACACAAACATCCAAACCACCTTTAAACACATATAGGGTTGGTGACTCCACCACCTCCCTGGGCAGCTTATCCCACTCCCTGACCACTCTCTTCATGAAAAACTTTTCCCTAATGTCCAATCTAAACCTCCCCAGTCTCAGCTTTAGGCCATTCCCCCTTGTTCTGTTTCCATTTCCCTGTGAGCAGAGCCCAGCAGCAGCCTCTCCACAATGTCCCTTCGGGTAGTTGTAGACAGCAATGAGGTCTCCCCTCAGCCTCCTCGTCCTCAAACTAAATAGCCCCAGCTCAAACTAAACAGCTTCAAGTCCTTCTTGAGAGGATGCAGTACAGTGAGCGTTGAGCTAGCTGGAAGAGATTTTGGCAGCAATGTAGAGGTGGATAGATGAGATGGGGGTTTGGGTCATCTTTGTAGGGATGGATGAGTTTGGGGTTTTGGGGTCATCTTGGAGAAAAGCATGGTTTAATGGTCGTGGTGGTGTTAGGTCAACAGCTGGACTTGGTCTTAGAGGTCTTTTCCAATGGAAACAGTTCTGTGATTCTGTGCATAAAGGGAGGATGTGGCCAGCCTCTTTTCAGGGGTGGCCAGTGAAAGGACAAGGGGAAATAGGCACAATTTGGAACCCAGAAAGTTCTATCTGAACAGGAAGTAATTTTTTTATGAAGATCCTGGAGCAGGCTGCCCAGAGAGGTTGTGGAGTCTCCTTCCCTAGAGCGATTCCAATCCACCTGGATGTTGTGATCCTGGGCAGCCTGCTGTGGGTGACCCTACTTTAGGAGGGGGATTGGACTGGATGATCCCCAGAGGTCCCTTCCAACCCCCATCATTCTGTGATTCTCCTCAGATTCCTAAGGCTCTAGTTCAAATCTCTGCTGCCATCAAGTGCAGAGTGTGCAGGTATACAGCTATTGGTTAGGCTGTGAGCCTTGCTGGTTGGTTGGGTGTCCAGCCAGGACACAGTGCATATTTATAGTCCCCTTCTCTGGAGAGATTCTAAACCCAAATGGGCATTGCAATCCTGGGCAGCCTGCTCTGGTTTAGCATAAAAATTAAACTAGATGATCTAGGCCAGGTTGGATGAGGCCCTGAGTGACCTGTACTAGTGGGAGGTGTCCCTGCCTATGGCAGGGGGTTGGAACTGGATGATCTTTGAGGTTCCTTCCAACCCCTACCAGTCTGAGAGTCTGTAACCAGATAGATTCACACCTTTTTCCTGGATGATTTTTTTTCTTTATGCCTTTAGAAAACACTTAAAGCAGAACTTCTATTTTTATCTGACCAATGCCTTACCATAAAATTAAACTTTGGAGTCTCAAAAACCAGCAAAAATCAGTGGTGTTGTCTTACAAGAACAACATCAAAAGTGCTGATGGGGATAGAGAGCTAACACACTCCTGCAGGTGGCCATGCAAGCAGCTGTTGAAGGGGTTGTGTGTCCTTGCAAACATCAGGACAACCATAAAACACATCTTCTGAGGTAGCCACCTGAAAGGCAAAAAGGGAGCGCAGGGTTTGTGAGCTGGCCACAGATTCGTAATTGCTGTCATCTCTTGAAGCATGAGGAACACCATGCTTTGACTTGACTGGCAGATGATTCTTTGCTAATGACTTGCCATGTACCAATGTTTTTCCATCTCCAAATGCTAAGGCAGTTGTGGGGTTTTCTGTCTGCTCCAGGAAAACAGCCGCTTGGAAAATGAGCTACTGGAAACGGGGGAGAAACTGGCTGAGTATGAAAGTTTGGCAAGCAAACTGCAGAGGAACTTGGAGAATGTCCTGGCTCAGAAGGTAATTCCTCCAGCACGTGTCCACAATTTAAATTGCTTGTCGGTCACTCCACACAAGCTGTCAATTTAACAACTGCAGGCTTTGGAGGTCCTTATCCAGGTGTGACCAAGTGGTTGACATGGACCACCTGACTGACTTGTAGTTAAGAAAGTTAAAGACACTCCAACTGAGTTGTTGTTTCATACTAATTAAGAGTTGGGATACTGAGTATGGAGTAATCATCCCACATCATTAGCCCCCAGCACAGGAAGGACATGGAAGTGTTGGAGCGGGTCCAGAGGAGGCCACAAAGATGCTCAGAGGGCTGCAGCAGCTCTGCTGTGAGGACAGGCTGAGAGAGTTGGGGCTCTGCAGCCTGCAGAAGAGAAGGCTTCCAGGAGACCTTAGAGTAGCCTTCCAGTATCTGAAGGGGGCTACAGGAAGGCTGGAGAGGGACTATTGACAAGGTCTGGGAATGCCAGGACAAGGGGCAATGGGTTTGAAGTGGCAGAGGGGAGATTGAAAGTGGATGTTAGGAGGAAGTTGTTTGGAGTGAGGGTGGTGAGACACTGGCACAGGTTGCCCAGGGAGGTTGTGGCTGCTCCCTCCCTGGAGGTGTTCAAGGCCAGGTTGGATGAGGCCTTGAGTGACCTGTTCTAGTGGGAGGTGTCCCTGCCTATGGCAGGGGGNCTCTGAGCTGAGGTCACCTTGGTTGGGTTACAATAAACTCTTCATACTATCCAGCTGCTCCAGCAGCAGTTCCTCTGTGTGTGCACCTGTAGACAAAGGCTCATCTGCTGATGGGCAACACACCAAGAGAGGATTCTGCCCCTCTGTTCCACTCTGAAATCCTACCTGCAATTCTGGGAGTCCTCAGCACAGGAGAGAGATGGACCTGTTGAGATGAGGCTGGAGGAGGCCACAAGGATGATCCAAGGGCTGGAACCCCCCTTCGGTGAGGCCAGGCTGAGAGAGTTGTTCAGTCTGGAGAAGGCTTCAGGGAGAGATTCTTGTGGCCTTTCAGTGCTTAAAGGGGCCAAACAGAAAGCTGGGGACTGATTTCTGAGCAGGGCCTGTTGTGACAGGACATGAGGAGATGGGTTTAAACTAAGAGGGAGGTTCAGATTGGAGAGAAGGAAAACATTTTTGACACTGAGGGTGGTGAGACAGTGACCCAGGTTTCCCAGAGAGGTGGTAGATGTCCCATCCCAGGAACCATTCCAGGTCAGGTTGTTTGGGGCTGCGAGTAGCATGCTCTAGTTGCAGATGTCCCTGTTGACTGCAGGGGGTTGGACTGGATGACCTTTAAAGGTCTCTTCTAACTCAAACCAATCTATGGTTCAATGATAGACTGTGACTCTCACCCAGCCAGCTGGGATTATTTGTCTACCTGAGATGTATGTAGGCTAAGGTAGCAGGATGTAGTCTATAGTCAAAGTCAGCATAAGAACTATGGTGAGAGAGCAGCTAACGTTGGTTAGGGAGTTTGCTTCTTGTCTTCTACCAGCACAATTTCTGTATTTCACATAAAGAAGCCAGAGGATGAGTGCCCCAGCTGCAGGGCTGGGATGAGCAGGACCATTGGATGGAAGAGTAACTGGATCCCATTGATGTTGTTTCAGTTTGGTGACCTGGATCCCAGCAGTGCAGAGTTTTTCCTGCAGGAGGAGAGGCTGGCACAGATGAGAAGCGAGTATGAACAGCAGTGCAGAGTAAGTGGAGCCCAGGGGCTGGAGAACCAGCACCCATCTGCCCATGGTCACTGAGAACATCCTTATTGCAAACAGCAGCAATATAATGCTGCTAGGCTGAGTTTTGTTCCTATATAATGTCTTTTCTAATGTTAAATAAAGCTCTTGAAGGCTGGAAAGCTCTTGCTGCAGAGGCAACTGGCCAAGAAAAGAGGAGGAGGTGCCCCAAGGATGGGCTGGAGTGGAGTCTGTGGAGCCTCTCTGGTTTCCCAGCTGTATATCAAGCTCATCTCTTTGTCACTTTGTTAGCATTTAGTTGATTTCTGAAAGAAACTTTGCCTTAATTTGAATTCTCTGTTAAATGCTGACTTGAAATGCAGGAACCAACAGCATAAACAAGCTGTGTCTGAGTTTTGCTGGTTTCCAGAGCAGGAGCATTTTCTTAAGCTTTACATTGCCAGTTTTTTGTTTTCTTCCTCAGTCTTGTATGGCCAAACTTTCTTTAAGGTGGGTCTGCAGGTTCTCTGTGTACAAACCTACTGTGGCTACTAGCACTTGGCTTATGGTTGCTTTCATTCAGTAGTGAGCTACCTTGGCAAAAGGTGATTGGAGCAGGTCCAGAGGAGGCCACAGTGATCTGAGGTGGGAAGCCTCTGCTGTCAGGGCAGGATTTAGAGAGTTGGAGTTGTTCAGCCTGTAGAAGAGACCTCATGGCCTTTCAGCACTTAAAGGGGCTTGTAACAGAGATGAGAACAGACTGTTTAGCAGGGTCTTTTGTGGCATGGTAAGGAGTGATGGGTTTAAACCGAAAGGGGGAGATTTAGTCTAGATTTAAAGGTGACATTTTTGATGTTGGAGGTGGTGAGATGCTGTCCCAGGTTGCCCAGAGAAGTGGCAGATGCCCCATCCCTGGAACGATTCCAGGTCAGGTTGTTTGGGGCTCTCAGCAACCTGCTTTATTTACAGATGTCCCTGCTGACTGCAGGGTGAGATGACCTTTAAAGGTCCTTTGCAACTCAAACCAGTCTTGATTCTAATCTGAAACAGCACAGTAGCTCTCTTACAAAGTTGCTTATTAAAAGCAAAGATCTCCTGGAAATAGTTGCTGAATTGATGCTTCTTGATATGAAGTTGCTTGAATATCCAATTTATTTTCTGGGTTTGTTTTTTTTTTGAGTACCAGCAGATATGATTCAGTTGCTGAACCATCAAAATCTGCACAATTATCTGTTTACACATTGAGGGCCTCATGTTCCTCAGTAAATGGTGCTCGTTGAGCTGAGCAGGCAGCACTTGGCACAAACACGTGGGACACTCCACTGGCAAGTGGGCAGAAGTACCAGATGGTAAATGCAGTAATGAGGGGATCTCTTTCCTCATTTGGTCTTCTGATTTGGTTTTTCCAAGGATATGAACAGGCTGCCCAGGGATGTGGTGCAGTAATAGTGCCTGGAGGGATTTCAAAGCTGTGTAGATGTGGTGCTGAGGGACATGCATTAGTGGTGACTTGGCAGTGTTGAGTTGGGCTTGATGACCTTGAAGGTCTCTTGCAACCAAAACAGTTCTGTGATTCTGTATGTTTGAGGACTTTTTATTGACTTGAAAAAGAGGTTGTAGGTAAAAGGAACAAACAGCAGCTTAGGAAGGTTTTCAAAGTGAAAGGTCCTGGAGCATGATATACTTTAGAGGCTGAATTATGTATAGAGTGAAGAAGGTTCTGCACTTCAAATTACTTGCACAACTGGGAATCTGGAGAAGGGCTGATAAGAGGATAGCAAACTGTAGCTTGACAGGGTTATTGACAAGCATTTGCCTACTGTAATTCCCTCCTAGATGTTTTGTCATGGGAGAGTGTTGATGTACAGGTGCTTGGCTGTCTTGGTTGCTTTCACTGAGACTTCTGTTTTTGATCCCTTTTCAGGAGCTGCAAGACCAGATAGATGAGCTGCACTCAGAACTGGGGGAGTACCGTGCCCAAGGCAAAGTGCTGAGGCCTTCACTGAAAAATTCACTGTCAGAAGAGTTTGACATTGATATGAAAAGCCATGGCAATAGTGGTATTGAGCCTGACCAAGGTAAAGCACATTTCCTATGTGACCAGCTTCTGTGCTTTAGGTGGTTAGAATCACAGCATCACAGGATGTAAGGGGTGGGAAGGGCCCCAAAGAAATTGAGTCCAACTCCCCTGCCACAGCAAGACCATACAATCTAGCTCAGGTCACACAGGAACATACCCAGAGAGGCCTTGAAAGGCTCCACAGAAGGAGACTCCACAACCTCTCTGGGGAGCCTGTGCCAGTGCACAGTCAAGAAGTTGCCCCTTGTGTTGAGCTGGAACCTCCTGTGCTGCAGCTTCCATCCATTGCTCCTTGTCCTATCCCAGGCAGCAAGTAAGCAGAGCCTGTCACCCCCACTCCTGACCCCCAGCCCTCAGATATTTAGAAACATTGCTTAAATCCCCTCTCAGTCTTCTCCAGACTAAGCAGCCCCAGGTCCTTCAGCCTCTCCTCATCAGGCGGTGTTCCAGTCCCCTCATCATCCTCCTAACCCTCCCTTGGACCTTCCCTAGCAGATCCCTGTCCCTCTTAAACTGGGGANCCTGTCCCTCTTAAACTGGGGAGCCCAAAAGTGAAGGCAGTACTCAAGATGAGGTCTTGCCAGGGCAGAGTAGAGGGGGAGGAGAACCTCCCTGGATCTGCTGGACACACTCTTCTCAATACACCTCAGGATCCCATTGGCCTTCTTGTCTACAAGGGCACATTGCTGTCCCATGGATAACATCTTGGAGGCAACTAGGTGTAAAACTTTCACTCACTGTGAAGGTTTGGGCAAGTCAAACACCATGGAATGATCTCTAAGATCCCTTCCAACCCACAACATTCTATGATTTTGTGGTTTGATATGGACTAGACTCCAGCTAGTGGACTATACTGAAAACTGAAATGTAATATCTGCAGTCTCTGCATGTGTGATGGGAAGTTGAGACCTGCACCTAGCTACCTAAGAAGAAATTATTCTGTTGAGGGTGTAGCTCTTTGGGCTTGTGCTGGTTTGAGGCT